>JAVLUX010000006.1:55400000-55442500 GCA_032164185.1 Moxostoma hubbsi
TAATATCCAATCGCGTCTGAAATGAAGGTTCTGATTGGTGGATCAGATTAATCGGACTGTCTGTCTTGGCAGTGCATCTCCGAGCGCGTTTAGAGAGAATCTTTGTACATTTTTCTTTATATATTTATAATAATATTAAAACACAATTCACTCAACGGTGCGGCGGCATCGCGTTAATAGATTGAAAATGTTCCGGGACAAATGCTCGTTGTTCTGGCGGCCACACGTGTCATCAGTTATCTCACGTGGGCATACGCAAAATCCTAAAACAGATAGGAGTACATACGACGAGATTACACACCAGAAGCTGTTTCTCGGATGTTCTATACCTCTACACTACAGTCTATGCCTCTACACCGATCCCTGTTTGAACGAGTCTTGTGACGTCACAAGCGCGTGTCCGCTCGTGTTTAGTTCAAATGAGCGGAAGTAGAAACGGTCCCCGTCCGGCACAAGTATGTGCTAATATAACCTAATCCGTTTTATTTCGATTTGAAGCTTAAGATTATTGTTCGTGGTAACCAAATAATAATACCCCTAGTTAAAAATAAATAAACAAATATTTCGAAATGATATTTTTGTGTGAGGATCGATATTTTCGATACAAGATACTTTTAGGATCGATCCGCCCATCCCTAGTCCATTGTTGCCAAAGGTTTGCTGGAGGTTCTCCACTAACGATAAACAGCTGCAAACTTCTGGCAAACATTTACAGCGATTCAAAAGCTCATTTGCATGTGAAAATCACAAGCAGCCAAATTGGCCAAGTTTAGACTTATTTTACAAGGACAATTAAGTTTTATTTAGCCAAATTATGCCAAAAAGTGAGACAATATTATTCAGTTGTGTGTGTATTTAGGATTAAATATCTGGCCTTTCCAAGACATAGGCCATTTTATTTGTAAAAGCACAATATTTCAGATGTAAATGTCATGAATCTCCTGTGATGCAGGAACACTGTTGGACACCGTTAATAGACTAATTAAATCAACCGGTGAGAGTGTGAACACATGTTATAAACAGACTTTACTTTCTCTCAGTTCTGCCAATGTTGTGTGATGGATGAGTGCTGACAGTTGTGTAGTGTGTGTGAAACTTAGATCAAGGCCAGTCATTTACACAATAATGTAAAGTTCAGCTCTTACCTGTGCGTTCACTCAACACAGGACGACTGCACAGTGTGAAGAAAAGCCATATTAATAACTCCATCGTAATCAGTCAACAAAACCACACAGACTCACGTCCGTCAGTGATCACACTGATCGATCGGCAACTTCTCTGTAGATCTGACCGCCCACAGTCAACTCTGCCAATCTCACGGCACATTACAGTTCACTTCATGATGTTGGACAACACACCTGCAGTCCCAACACTTCATGAACGACACCCAATTTACTCTGGAAACGTTATTTCTCAGGTCTGTTTTCAAAATGATGGTTTAACCGTGTCAGCTCATATGTGCAATCTGAATCAGTAAACAATCCCTTTACATTCACGCATGTTGCGTGTTGTATGCAGTTATATTTAAATATACTCAGTGTACTGTATCGGCAGCCAGTGTTTCTGGGAATTGTGTGTCTGAACTCTAGACTGTAAACAACCGCACAAACATGAGCCTCGCTGTTGACCTCTGACCTCAACATGTGACGCGTGTGTGTTTAAAGCTGAAGCTGAAGAGTCTCTGTAACTGTTGACAAGTCATTAAAGTTTATTTCTGAAAATACTTCAGTTTAAGTGCACTTATCGTACATCTGAATATTACAGAAACAGATGAATAAAATCAATCAAACACAAAATCACTGAGTATTTTAACAATTGTGCAACATCCAGTGTTGGGTGTGACCTAATTACAAAGTAACTAGTTACTGTAATCTAACTACTTTTATTCAAAAGGTAGAGTAACACATTACATTTGAAGTTCTTGTAATCCGATGTCATTACTGACAGGTACATTACTAGGGTTACACATATTACTGCAATGATATTTATGTATATGACATATACTGTAAAATATGAATATTCATACGCACGTCTGTTTACGTTTGTAACAATTAAAGAGCGTGTGAGAAAATATAGACATTTCTGTGAAGACAGGAACGTAATCAGTAATGTGATTACTCTTTCGCTGAAGTAATCAGTAATGTAATAACTGGTGATTTGTAGGGGATTACAGTTTTGAGTAACTTATCGAACACTAAATGTCTCGTTTGGATTTTTAAAGTCAACATGAAATGAGTTCACGACTCGTTTTACTTGCGTAACGTGAGAACAAATGTAGGGCGGGACTTTAATTGGGTGGTGAAAAGCGTCTCTGTGACAGGACACTTAAAAATACGAGGGCTTGATTAAGTCGTAATCATAATCGTAACTCATAATCATTTGTATTCAGAAAGTAAATAGAGTTGATTTGGATTTCATGTTGACTTTAAAGTCTCCGTATCAAACTCTTCTGCGTCTTCTTCGGCAGCTCCCTCTTGACTTTGGGCTTTATCAGACTCTCTGTTTGAGGCATTACTTTCTCCATTGCGTTATAAATCCATTTGATGTACTTGGACACCTGCGTGTAGATGCCGTACTTGCCCTTCCGTGCACATCCCTCGCCCCAGCTCACCACACCTGTGACATACCACGTGTCTTTGTAGCGCGTCACGTGTGGCCCGCCGCTGTCGCCCTGACATGCATCTTTGGTTTCCTGGTCGTAACCGGCGCAGAACATCCGATTGGAGATTTTGAAACTGCTGGACTCTAGGCATTTCGCACGATCGACGTACGGCACCGCTAATCTCTGGAGTTTGGTGGACTGAAGACCGCCTTCGTGCAAACGGCCGAAACCGCTCACTCTCCCGCCGTCTTGTTGCATCAGCACGCGCTCTGCAAAATTACTCTCTGGGATGCAGGCGGGAATGATGTATTTGGTGAATTTGATTGGCTCGCTGAGTTTAATGAGGGCGATGTCGTTATGGTAGGTTTCAGGGATGAAGTTCATGTGGACGAGTATCTGGTCTACGTTGTGTGTTGACTCGCGACCCTCTTTGTGCAGCCTGTCAAACTCACCTGAGAGCAAATACACAAACACACAAATACACAAACTCTTATAATAGAATCACACATTACTCAGACTTACAGAAACATCAGGCTGATATACGAGATCTCTTAGGACATGTAGATGAAATAAATGAGAATACATCTCTGAGCAATAACTATAACTATCCTAATAACTAATAACTATAGTTGATATGAAGCTCATATTTGTCATTATATTCAATTATATTTATAACATTTTAAATCACAATATATCAGTTTTGCCATGCATTTTTTTTTAAGTTTTAAAAGAGTAAAACAGCATTTATATTTTCTAGCAGTTTTGGAGAGTAGTTTACTAAAGTAGCGACACTGCTAATATAGTTCAATTGTTTTCAGAAGTGTGGTAATAGCTCTGCTAGTTTTACAACAGTCCAGCTTTTAAAGTAACAAGCTACTTTATCCAGCAAGTGCCGTTACATCACAAAACACAGTTTTTCACTTCTCGTGAGGCGCAAACCACAACCGTGAGCTAACCCTTATCCAATTTAATTGTGAGCGCTAATTCTAAGCCCCATTTTCACGCCTGCGCAAAGTGCAAGTGTTCGTTTGCACTATCTGTGGGTGTATGCGAACAAACTGTGCCGGTATTATATATAATAATGAGGTGTCATTGCGCCGAGACGTTTCAGAAGCCCGTCTGATCTCAGCACAAAGTCTAAACTCAGTTCCTAAAGTTTGGAGATTCCACCAGCAGCTGCTGATAAAGTTCATGTCTGAAACCACAGTGGAACGTCAATAAATGTTTTATAAAAGAAAAACATACTGGATTTGTGCTAAACTCTTCAACTGGTGGATTTTTGTGCTGCCGTCCACACAACTTCACACTCAAATTTAAAAGTCAAGTCAAGTCAAGTCAATTTTATTTGTATAGCGCCTTTCACAACACACATCGTTTCAAAGCAGCTTTACAGAAGTTCAGCATTAACAGACGATAAAAATGTAATGTCTATAAAGTCGATAAATCATCATCCTTGTGCAGGGCTCCAAACTGCGACTAAAAATGGTCGCATTTGTGACCAAATAAATTTATTTGTGAGTGTAATTTCTGTCAAGGTCGCCATTGGCGACAGTAAAAGTTTACTCCCTTTGATTTTAAAATTTGCATTACAATTCACGAAATACATTTCAAAAGTTTATATCAAAGAAATAGCGGGGAAAACGGAGTTCATTGCAGGAACTAACCATTTCAAAAAAGAGACTGTTAGAAAACACGGTGACAGTAACAAGCATAAAAAATGCACGTGATCACATAATTGCGAAGAATGCTCCACAGACTACACTGTTAGCGAGCTGCGGGACGAAAAGGAATGGAAGGAGTTAAAAATGAAAATATTTGGCGCCTGTTTTTCCCCCTATAGGAGCCAATGGCTCCTTAATTTTTTTTTTGTTTGGAGCCCTGTTGTGGAATTAGATAAGATATGATTCTTTATCGTGTTTAAAAATAATTAAATAATAATTGTATTAATAACCCCAGTGAGCAAGCCGAAGGCGACTGTGCCAAGGAACACAGATCACCATTCACACATACTGTGGTCATTTTGCCAGAACACCCTCTTCAATAAACAACTCCAGTTATTCATAAATAACATTATAAATGTTAACAATCTTATTATGAATAGAAATGTTTACACTTTTTGTTGTTGTTGTTGTTTTCCTTACTTTGTAAACATGTAATTCTGGTTCTGTTCACTCTACCTCACTTTGAAAAGTGTCATTGTGTTCCACTAGATGGCAGAAAAAACTAGAAAAACATATTTGTTCTCTAACACATTCCATCACATTATACAGATGTGAACTGTAGGTGGCGCTCTAACACATTCCATCACATTACACAGATGTGAACTGTAGGTGGCGCTCTAACACATTCCATCACAATATACAGATGTGAACTGTAGGTGGCGATCTAACGCATTCCATCACAATATACAGATGTGAACTGTAGGTGGCGATCTAACGCATTCCATCACAATATACAGATGTGAACTGTAGGTGGCGCTCTAACACATTCCATCACATTATACAGATGTGAACTGTAGGTGGAGCTCTAACACATTCCATCACATTATACAGATGTGAACTGTAGGTGGCGCTCTAACACATTCCATCACAATACACAGATGTGAACTGTAGGTGGTGCTCAAACACATTCCATCACAATACACAGATGTGAACTGTAGGTGGCGCTCTAACACATTCCATCACAATATACAGATGTGAACTGTAGGTGGCGCTCTAACACATTCCATTACATTATACAGATGTGAACTGTAGGTGGCGCTCTAACACATTCCATCACAATACACAGATGTGAACTGTAGGTGGAGCTCTAACACATTCCATCACAATACACAGATGTGAACTGTAGGTGGAGCTCTAACACATTCCGTCACAATACACAGATGTGAACTGTAGGTGGAGCTCTAACACATTCCGTCACAATACACAGATGTGAACTGTAGGTGGAGCTCTTACACATTCCATCACAATACACAGATGTGAACTGTAGGTGGAGCTCTAACACATTCCGTCACAATACACAGATGTGAACTGTAGGTGGAGCTCTAACACATTCCATCACAATACACAGATGTGAACTGTAGGTGGAGCTCTAACACATTCCGTCACAATACACAGATGTGAACTGTAGGTGGCGCTCTAACACATTCCATCACAATACACAGATGTGAACTGTAGGTGGCGCTCTAACACATTCCGTCACATTACACAGATGTGAACTGTAGGTGGAGCTCTAACACATTCCGTCACATTATACAGATGTGAACTGTAGGTGGAGCTCTAACACATTCCATCACAATACACAGATGTGAACTGTAGGTGGCGCTCTAACACATTCCATCACAATACACAGATGTGAACTGTAGGTGGCGCTCTAACACATTCCATCACAATACACAGATGTGAACTGTAGGTGGCGCTCTAACACATTCCATCACAATACACAGATGTGAACTGTAGGTGGAGCTCTAACACATTCCGTCACATTACACAGATGTGAACTGTAGGTGGCGCTCTAACACATTCCGTCACATTATACAGATGTGAACTGTAGGTGGCGCTCTAACACATTCCATCCCAATACACAGATGTGAACTGTAGGTGGCGCTCTAACACATTCCATCACAATACACAGATGTGAACTGTAGGTGGAGCTCTAACACATTCCGTCACATTATACAGATGTGAACTGTAGGTGGAGCTCTAACACATTCCATCACAATACACAGATGTGAACTGTAGGTGGCGCTCTAACACATTCCATCACAATACACAGATGTGAACTGTAGGTGGAGCTCTAACACATTCCGTCACATTATACAGATGTGAACTGTAGGTGGCGCTCTAACACATTCCATCCCAATACACAGATGTGAACTGTAGGTGGAGCTCTAACACATTCCATCACAATACACAGATGTGAACTGTAGGTGGCGCTCTAACACATTCCATCACATTATACAGATGTGAACTGTAGGTGGCGCTCTAACACATTCCGTCACATTATACAGATGTGAACTGTAGGTGGCGCTCTAACACATTCCATCACATTATACAGATGTGAACTGTAGGTGGCGCTCTAACACATTCCATCACATTATACAGATGTGAACTGTAGGTGGAGCTCTAACACATTCCATCACATTATACAGATGTGAACTGTAGGTGGCGCTCTAACACATTCCGTCACATTATACAGATGTGAACTGTAGGTGGCGCTCTAACACATTCCATCACAATACACAGATGTGAACTGTAGGTGGCGCTCTAACACATTCCATCACATTATACAGATGTGAACTGTAGGTGGCGCTCTAACACATTCCATCACATTATACAGATGTGAACTGTAGGTGGCGCTCTAACACATTCCATCCCAATACACAGATGTGAACTGTAGGTGGCGCTCTAACACATTCCATCACAATACACAGATGTGAACTGTAGGTGGCGCTCTTACACATTCCATCACAATACACAGATGTGAACTGTAGGTGGCGCTCTAACACATTCCATCCCAATACACAGATGTGAACTGTAGGTGGCGCTCTAACACATTCCATCACAATACACAGATGTGAACTGTAGGTGGCGCTCTAACACATTCCATCCCAATACACAGATGTGAACTGTAGGTGGCGCTCTAACACATTCCATCACAATACACAGATGTGAACTGTAGGTGGCGCTCTAACACATTCCATCACATTATACAGATGTGAACTGTAGGTGGAGCTCTAACACATTCCATCCCAATACACAGATGTGAACTGTAGGTGGCGCTCTAACACATTCCATCACATTATACAGATGTGAACTGTAGGTGGAGCTCTAACACATTCCATCACAATACACAGATGTGAACTGTAGGTGGCGCTCTAACACATTCCATCACATTATACAGATGTGAACTGTAGGTGGAGCTCTAACACATTCCATCCCAATACACAGATGTGAACTGTAGGTGGCGCTCTAACACATTCCATCACAATACACAGATGTGAACTGTAGGTGGCGCTCTAACACATTCCATCACATTATACAGATGTGAACTGTAGGTGGCGCTCTAACACATTCCATCACATTATACAGATGTGAACTGTAGGTGGAGCTCTAACACATTCCATCTCATTATACAGATGTGATCTGTAGGTGGCGCTCTAACACATTCCATCACATTATACAGATGTGAACTGTAGGTGGCGCTCTAACACATTCCATCACATTATACAGATGTGAACTGTAGGTGGAGCTCTAACACATTCCATCTCATTATACAGATGTGATCTGTAGGTGGCGCTCTAACACATTCCATCACATTATACAGATGTGAACTGTAGGTGGCGCTCTAACACATTCCATTACATTATACAGATGTGAACTGTAGGTGGCGCTCTAACACATTCCATCACATTATACAGATGTGAACTGTAGGTGGCGCTCTAACACATTCCATCACATTATACAGATGTGAACTGTAGGTGGAGCTCTAACACATTCCATCTCATTATACAGATGTGATCTGTAGGTGGCGCTCTAACACATTCCATCACAATACACAGATGTGAACTGTAGGTGGTGCTCTAACACATTCCATCACATTATACAGATGTGAACTGTAGGTGGCGCTCTAACACATTCCATCACATTATACAGATGTGAACTGTAGGTGGCGCTCTAACACATTCCATCACATTATACAGATGTGAACTGTAGGTGGCGCTCTAACACATTTTATCCCTCACAGATGTGCTCGTCCATAGACATTCAGTCTAATCTTCAGTTCAAGCACCAGTTTCAGTTCATTGACTATCTCGGCCTCTGAGTGGACCACAAGCTCAATCTAGGGGTCATTAGAAAGCTGAGATCCTCCCCTTTGTGATGATATATCACATTTTATTTTCAGTAGATTAATCATATTTTCTGATGATTTGTTAAACATGCTTTTCCTGCTGGATGACATCTGAGATATAACATTGAGATATCTGAAAACGATGACGTATTTGTTGTCATGTGACGCATTCATCGCAAAATCATCAAGACGGCGGCCTGTGTTGTAGCTGCATTATAGTGTTACTGTTATTCACTTTGAGAGCGCTGTTAAAGATAAACGTTACTTTGCGCAATCTTCAAAGGCGACGTGAAGTTTCCTCAGAACTGCTGTTCTGCAATGAAACACGAGGACGATTGTGTTTCAGGCCGAACATGGAAAAGTTATTTGTCACATGTGTATTAAGAGGATTTAAGTGTGGACGAGGAATTTTTGGAAAACATTTGACAATGGCAGTGTGGACTGGCACTGTTAATGTGGATGTAGCCTTAAATAGCTTTAATGTAGTAAGCTTCTTTTTGCTAGTAACTTGTAGTGCGGCTGACTACTTAAGAGTAGCTTGAGAAACTACAGCGTCAAAGTAGCTTCAGCAACACTGAAAGAACATGCTTACATACCCACAATCACTCTGATGGAGATATTCTGATTCATACAGTGAGCGGCGGAGAGGATGAAGTACTTGTTTAAAATGGTGCCGCCACAGAAACCCACATCATCCTCGTTAATGAGAAGAGCCTGAAGAACAGAAACACAGGAGCTAGTGAACATTAACAGACTGTGGGGTGAGAGGTTAGCATGTAAAGATTGACGATGTTTCCTCTTAGCTCAATGAACATACAGATGTGATCTGACATAAAATCTTGGAATTAGCATAAAAATAATAGTACCTGCCAAGGGCATTCTCCAGGAGGACAGTCCACTCCATTCACAATTTTCTTTTCAACAAACGTTTCTTGTACATGAGGCGATTCATCCACTAGGTTCTCGATGTCTGGCTCCTGGTAACCGAAGATGCTGCTGGTGTCACTAACCGTCGTGTTTTTTGACCCGTCCGCTATCTTGATGTCTGGCTTGTGAACACTGGAGTTGCCGCTCGAGTTTCTGACAGTCGTGTTTGACGCGTCCTCTGTCTCGATGTCACTGTAGACTGAAGTCTCGGAGTTCAACTCGTACATGTTGTCAGTGGTTGGTGTGTACATGAAGATTGTTCTGGTCTTCTCAGGATACACAAAGCCACATTTGAATGGATCTGAAATGAATGTAAATGTTGCATCTGAATGATTAACATAAAGATACACAAACATTATTGAGCAAACGGTGTACGTCTAATGACATATAGCCATTCATGTGAAATCCAATAGGGCTTCTACCCTGATTAGGGTCCATCAGGGTGTTACGGTGGTAAACCTCTCACACACACACACATTATCACTCATATTTACCCTCAGATTGACAGGACTTCCCATTGGAGCTCAGTGTGTATCCATTAGCACAAGAGCAGGCGACTTTCCCTTTGTCCACCTTACAGAAATGATTACAGCCACCGTTTTCACTGTCACAGAGTTTCGGAATCGCTAAAACAACATCACAACAGAGTTACAAACACAGACACTAAACTACTTCCTGTTGAAACAGGACATGTGATTGTGGTGTGTGTGTGTGTTGATTGTACTTGATTGTAAGTGTGGGCCGCCACTGGCCAAATTGATGCCCTACGCAGAGTTCCTGGAACTGGGGGGGTGTTCGCACGATATGAGTGTGAAGTGATCGTCTGTGTTCTGCAACTGCTTTCGGGTCCTTGAATAACGTATAATGTGTGAGTAAGGGCAGCCGGTGGACTCTCTAGTGCCATCCTAGGGTAAGATGGTGCCTCTCTATGCGTTTAGGGAGCGGCGATACTGTTTTAAGTAGGGCTGTTGATTTAGGGTTAGTGCTAGGGTTAGGTTTTCTCCAGGGGGCAGTAAGTGTAACTTCAGCTGTATAGGCAACACGCATCTTATACAGAGAACACGCCACTTAACAAGCGGAGACAACCAAAGCAAGACTCTGTCGGTCATGTTTGGAACGCGCTCGGGAGGTTGGGTGTTTCACGTAAGATGAGAACACGTACTTGCGTTCACACACAGCTTGATGGAGTGCAATTCTGAGTGCAGGGATCTCAAGACGTGTTTTTGTACATTTCAAACTACTTGGCACAGTCACCGAATAATGGAATGTGTATGACACAATGCAACCAAAGTGAGATGCTCCGGAATCATCCGTATGACACAGCTGTGTGTTGACAATTGCAAAATGGATTGCTGTGAACTGTAGGGCAATGACAGGTTTATGTATATGCAATATATTGCATTCTAAAGCCACTTTTTGTCTTATCAATGCTTAATATAATGCATTTTAATTATATATATATATATATATATATATATATATATATATATATATATATATATATATATATATATATATATATATATATATTTCATTTGAAATTATTTACATTTAAATATTTATCATTATTTCATCATTATATATTGAATTATTGTTATTTGAGGGAATATTTGTATATGCGATTAATTCAAGTAATTAGTCAGCAAACCGTGTGAATAATCTGATAAATCTTTACTAGACTGACAGCCCTTATTATAAGTGTAGAAACAAACATATATATTTCTATATATCTTGTGCATATATTTTTGAAACAAATGTATATAAGTAGTTTAAGAGTGGATTGCATCATTCACAGTGCATCATGGGAGTGGCGGATTCTCTGATTGGTGGATCTCTCTGCAGGATTATGGGTAATGTAGTTCTAAAACAAGATCTTTTAAAAATAGGTGGAGGGGCAATCTCATTCTACAGAGCATTTGATTGGACAATTATTTGGATACACTCCTGAGTCATGGCCGATACTGATATGCAATCTTTTGAGTAAACTAGCACAGATGATGCTAAAGCTAACAGACATGAAATAAAAGCCACACAACTCACATTTTGATTTCATGAGGTCCTTAAATGTTTGTTTGGTGGTGCATTATAACAAAATGTGCTTTATTACCAATCTCACAGTTGTACCCTTTAAACCCTGCGGTACAGTAGCAGGTGTACGGGCCAATCCCATCTTTACACACACCGTCATTGAGACACGGGATAGACAAACACGCGTCACCATCTGTAGAAACAGACACACAGATAGATGAGAGTTTAAAGACACATGCGGCACTACACAAACCTTTAGACCTGCTACGATTCATAGTCATTATATAATGATCATTATACACACTTACCGACATATTTATTCCAAAATTCCTTCTATTAGAGAAAAGAGAAAAACATTTGGGTCAGAAAACAGACATTTGTGTGCTGTGTGTTTCCTTAACTTTCTACTTATATAATTAACCAGTGTTGTGTAATCTGATTACAAATTAATGTATTATAATTACTTTTTAAGACAAAAAGTAGTGTACATCATAACATTCTTGCAATCAGATTACAGTTACCTTTAACAATTAAGGTAATTACTTTTTAATATATTATTACTTTGGTTACATATTTCTATATAATTGTATTAATGTATACATATTTCTAAAATATTAATGCATATAAAATATGAGTTCACGTGTTTGTCTGTTAGCGTTTCTGTGATTGCTGACAATAAACTAAGAGGAAATAGAGACATTTTGAATGTGTTGACATCTCAGAGAGTACTGACGCTGACTATCACACCTCAGAGTCGTGAGTTTGATTCAGGGCGTGCTGAGTGACTCCAGTCAGGACTCCTTAGCAACCAAATTGGCCCGGTTGCTAGGGAGGGTAGAGTCACATGGGGTAACCAAATTGGCCCGGTTGCTAGGGAGGGTAGAGTCACATGGGGTAACCAAATTGACCCGGTTGCTAGGGAGGGTAGAGTCACATGGGGTAACCAAATTGGCCCGGTTGCTAGGGAGGGTAGAGTCACATGGGGTAACCAAATTGACCCGGTTGCTAGGGAAGGTAGAGTCACATGGGGTAACCAAATTGGCCCGGTTGCTAGGGAGGGTAGAGTCACATGGGGTAACCAAATTGGCCCGGTTGCTAGGGAGGGTAGAGTCACATGGGGTAACCAAATTGGCCCGGTTGCTAGGGAAGGTAGAGTCACATGGGGTAACCAAATTGGCCCGGTTGCTAGGGAGGGTAGAGTCACATGGGGTAACCAAATTGGCCCGGTTGCTAGGGAAGGTAGAGTCACATGGGGTAACCAAATTGGGCCGGTTGCTAGGGAGGGTAGAGTCACATGGGGTAACCAAATTGGCCCGGTTGCTAGGGAAGGTAGAGTCACATGGGGTAACCAAATTGTCCCGGTTGCTAGGGAGAGTAGAGTCACATGGGGTAACCAAATTGTCCCGGTTGCTAGGGAGGGTAGAGTCACATGGGGTAACCAAATTGTCCCGGTTGCTAGGGAGGGTAGAGTCACATGGGGTAACCTCCTCGTGGTCACTATAATGTGGTTCTCGCTCTCGGTGGGGCGTGTGGTGAGTTGTGCGTGGATGCCGCGTAGAATAGTGTGAAGCCTCCACACGTGCTACGTCTCCACGGTAACACACTCAACAAGTCACGTGATAAGATGCACGGATTGACGGTCTCAGACGCGGAGGCAACTGAGATTTGTTCTGATTGAGGCGAGTCACTACGCCACCACGAGGACTTGGAGCACATTGGGAATTGGGCGTTACAAATTGGGGGAAAAAGGGGGGAAAAAAAAGAAGAAAGTAACAAAACATTAAGTAATTAATAATGTGGTTACTTTTTATATTAAGTAATCATCAAGATAATCTGATTCGAATTTTAGAGAATTAAAAGTAATTAGTAATTGAAAATTTGTATTGGATTACTTTTTTTTGTAACTTACCCAACACTGTAATTAACAGATGCACTATTTGACAGATTTAACTGTGTATTGTGTCACGCAAAAGAACTGAACATAAAGCATTAAATGTGTTAAATATTTGCAATGTGTTTTCCCGCTCTCTCTATTCAACTCTGTTGCGTTCTGACATCATGTCTGAGGGACATATATAGCTTATGTTTGGCATCATAAAAGACTTTTGGAGCACATAGTTCAAACTGTTTATTTTTCATTTTCAGTGTTTCATTATTTGACACTTATATTGACCTCGTCAAGATCAATACTGATTCAAAAAAACTAATATTATCTTTCGTGCGAACACAAATACGTGGACTGTAAATAATGTGGTGTGGACGATAAACAACCGTTTTTTGATCATCCTCGTAGATCTCTCTGGCCTCCTCGTAACTACAGCGCTCCTCGATGCACTCTCGCTCCATGTTGCCCTGCTTCATCTCCTCAAACATGGTGTTGGCACGCCGACGTCGACTTAACACATGATTGGCATCTTGATTATGGAGGAAGACTGCAGACACACATGACATCACCAGTGACATCATCATCATCATCATCATCATCAAGTCCTCTAGTGGACCAGTGTAAAAGCTGAGTGTTGTGAAATAAGCAGAACTCTGTCTCTTTAAGCCAATAACACACAAGTAACAATCACTGTAACGCTTCAGTCTGACATCGTAAACGTCTTAAGGTCAAATCCGTGACCTTTAGATCACAACCACAGAAGGTTCGGAGATAAAACAGGCTCATCGACTATAAGAGGAATTGAAAACACACCGTGTACACACACACACACACACACACACACACACACACACACACACACACACACACACTCGTGAGACGACACACAGTCTTGGGTTTGAACTCACCCTCTGACGATACACAGTAAATTAGAAACACACACAGAATGTTCCAGAAGAGACAAGACATGATGAGATCTTCAGCGCTCTTCTACATGAGAGAATTGTTCAGAAAACAGAGAGCAGGTCAATGAACTGCCTGAACGATAGACAGAGAGAAATGAGAGAAACGGGGGAGGAGTGAAGAGACGTTGAGGGGAGGACAAAATACAAGCAGATGAGGGAAGTTTAGGGATGTTTACATTATTGAGACGTGTAATATTTCACTTGAGTGAAACACAAACCGCGGAGAGAGTGAGACAATTACACGAGTTCTCCCTGAACGTGAAATCAAATGATGTGAGACTTTGGCCTGCACTGATATGGACATTGTTTACGTGCTTCAAAGACCCCATGAAATCAAGATGAGACGTATTTTATCCATTAATGTTCTCCGTAGTGATGTCATAATATCATTGATAAAGAGTTGTGTGCTGTGAACAAACCAAACCAGCTCCGAGGAGAATCACAACATCACAAACTTTGATTTGAAGCAAAAAAGTGTTTGAAAAATCAGACAAAACTTCTTTAATGAGGGAATGAACTACAATCCCATGATGCATTGCGTTTGACGTAATCCAATTAAAACCGATGGAAAATATCAGACTTGATTTCAAGTTGTTGATTGTAAGTATCGAAACAGTATATTTGAATTAATTGGGAAATATTCCGATATATACAGATATAAAAGTATTTTAGAGAGCGACTCGATGACATCATTCACAGGGTATCAGTGGGCGGAGCTCTTTTGAAGTGATTCTCTGATTGGTGGAGCCCTCTTGAGGATTATGGGTAGTGTAGTTCTTCACCAGGAATTCTGCTATTAAACATGATTTCTTTATAAATGAAGTTGTAATAACATGCACTGATGTGTTTGACAGAAGCTTAAACCATCGATTAACAGCCTCAGAGCTCACGGTAGATCTGCCTTTAAATATTTACAAGTTATCATTAATAATGTATTTGTCAATGGAGAAAATGAATGTGACTTCTGGAAAGAGACTGTTGCGCTCTAAATGAGGGTTCATGGCTGTAAACTAAAGGCTACTGGCAATTTCATAAAAGAGACGAGCCCTTTGATATAAACATGCAACTTCCTGTTTGACTCCAGTTAAACAAGCACAAAATGATGTCAGTAAAGGAACAATCCCATAAACCCACTTTGGACAAGTTAAATCCTCCTCAGACCACTTGCTTTGCAGTCCAAACATGTAAATGCACAGTTATAATGTCAGTGTTTATTAAAGTGTCAGATATCCGTCCAGTGGTTAATGACTTCCTCTTCATCATAAACAAAGAAGAAGATATGCGGTTACAGAGCGACCCCACAGTATTTATTCTCTTCAAGACTTATCTGTATCTTCTCCAACACAACAGTTACAGAACACACACACACACAATATTACACATCACTCTTCAGGTCAGGGTTAGAGTGACTGAAGTAAGGTTGTCCATAGGCACGTACAGTATATCGGTTTCACGACACTTTCGTTTTTTTCTTTTAATATAAAGTTGTTTTCTAATCTTTTCTAAAATCCAAATCAGTTCAATTAAGACAGAATCGGACACATTTACCCAGCATCATATAAACTTGATCATATAAATCTGTAAATTACAACTTCCTTATTTTACATACAGCCGTCACTCCATTTAAAAGGTGAAACGCGCTTGACGCGAGCGCAGCACACACACATATCGGATCCATGACAGCGGTTAAAATCCACTGTGTGGGAAAGCCAAGGGCATCGGTGTAAAGGTGGTACGGGCAGATACAGCCTCTGTGTCCGCTTTAGACTCTGTAAACAGCTCGAAGTTGCAGTGAATTATTGAGGCTTAATGCCATATTTATGCCATGTTGTTCATAACAGCTGTCAGTTGAGGGCGCTGTTGTGCATTTGTTGTTTTTGACAACCGTTTCTGCTCGTGACAGTGTCAATAAAACTCATTTGGTATAAATAATTATACTAAGGACCTTTATTAGTCTTTCAAATTAAATTAAAAAGCATAATATAAAGTTAAAGTATTCTCTGTGTGGTAAAATTGCCCAACTGTTGGTCTGAACATAGAGTTACCATCCCTACCTAAATCTACCTGTGGGAATACTTTGGGTATGTAACTCTGTAAAGCCTGACATTCGAAAGAATTAATTAATTTTTATACTTATTTTAAACTGTTTTTTAGAGCCATTAGACAAACAACAAAAAGATATATTTGATGCATTAGTCTTTATAGGTCATCATCCTCCTGATTTCGGTGCAGGACGTTTGTTACTGCAGTTTTTCTACAGGGGTAAATATTGGGGTATTATCAGACGACTCTCTGGGCTTTTCAGAGATCCCAAATGTTTGAGAGTTTGACCATGACAACTTCCTGTTCTTGCTCTATAAATATGGACTGAAATGTATCACAGTATCAAATACAATATGAATTAAATATTCTTTCTCAATAAACCATTTTTATCAGATGTGTTTTATGCATCAAAGAAAAGGGGAAATTGGGGTTCTGGGTATCTCAGCGAGTATTGATGCTGACTATCACACCTGGAACCAACCAAATTGGCTGCTAGGGTGGGTAGAGTCACAAGGGGTAACCAAATTGGCCCGGTTGCTAGGGAGGGTAGAGTCACATGGGGTAACCAAATTGGCCCGGTTGCTAGGGAGGGTAGAGTCACATGGGGTAACCAAATTGGCCCGGTTGCTAGGGAGGGTAGAGTCACATGGGGTAACCAAATTGGCCCGGTTGCTAGGGTGGGTAGAGTCACATGGGGTAACCAAATTGGCCCGGTTGCTAGGGAGGGTAGAGTCACATGGGGTAACCAAATTGGCCCAGTTGCTAGGGAGGGTAGAGTCACATGGGGTAACCAAATTGGCCCAGTTGCTAGGGAGGGTAGAGTCACATGGGGTAACCAAATTGGCCCAGTTGCTAGGGTGGGTAGAGTCACATGGGGTAACCAAATTGGCCCGGTTGCTAGGGAGGGTAGAGTCACATGGGGTAACCAAATTGGCCCAGTTGCTAGGGAGGGTAGAGTCACATGGGGTAACCAAATTGGCCCAGTTGCTAGGGTGGGTAGAGTCACATGGGGTAACCAAATTGGCCCGGTTGCTAGGGAGGGTAGAGTCACATGGGGTAACCAAATTGGCCCAGTTGCTAGGGAGGGTAGAGTCACATGGGGTAACCAAATTGGCCCAGTTGCTAGGGTGGGTAGAGTCACATGGGGTAACCAAATTGGCCCAGTTGCTAGGGAGGGTAGAGTCACATGGGGTAACCAAATTGGCCCGGTTGCTAGGGAGGGTAGAGTCACATGGGGTAACCAAATTGACCCGGTTGCTAGGGAGGGTAGAGTCACATGGGGTAACCAAATTGACCCGGTTGCTAGGGAGGGTAGAGTCACATGGGGTAACCTCCTCGTGGTCACTATAATGTGGTTCTCGCTCTCGGTGGGGCGTGTGGTGAGTTGCGTGTGGATGCCGCGTTACACACGCTACGTCTCCATGGTAACGCGCTCATCAAGTCACATGATAAGATGCGTGGATTGACGGTCTCAGACGCGGAGGCAACTGAGATTCGTCCTCCACCACCCGGATTGAAGCGAGTCACTACACCACCACGAGGACTTGGAGCGCATTGGGAATTGGCCGTTCGACATTGCGGAGAGAAAAATGGAAATCGTTTTTTGGCGGGTCTCAGGAACTTCTGGTAAGATGACATCATCATAATAACTTATAATGTAAAATAATGAGATGGTTCTAATGACAGAGAACGCCGCATTTATGAAAATCCACAGAAATATTAGTTCACACTTGAAATATATCTTATAAATGTATATGTCCGATTGTTTTATCATGAATGTGATGTAATGGTGACTGAGATATTCCTCAGAAGAGTGTTGTATCATATTTAATACATGGATTTCAAAGGGGCTTTTCCAATAAAATAATATACAGTATTTGAATCAAGCACAAGTCGCTTATATTCAGCAAATCCTCATTTTACAATATCAGCAACAATATAATCATTACTGTCACTTTAACTTTATTAAAATCAGCTGTCATTTATCCCAACACAAGAGTCACTTTTCACACAAGTCATTGCTTCCTCCCAGTACAGTCACAAATATGGCCGCTACGAGGAAGAAAGTCACGTGACTGAAGCAGGTCAGTAAACAAATACAGAACACATTCAGATTGACTGTTTTATTTCAAATTTCACCAGTAATTACAGTAAACCCAGTGCCGTAACCACTCTAGACCTGATTGGTTCTCGTTCAAGATTTATTGTTGGGTTTTGACCAGCCCAATCTTGAACATTTGGATTCCCCTTTACATAAACCTGCACTTTGCCTTCAATTAAGACATTAATTGTGAACGTGCTGCTCAGCTGCTGTATTATTCACCTGCTTCAACTGTTTTTGTTCAAGCCAGTTTAGGAAGTTGGACACCTTGGTGTAAATACCATAGTACCCAGGCTGATCACATCCTTTACCCCAAGTGACAATGCCCGTCAGGAAAGACGTCCCCTTGTACTGCGTGATCAAAGGACTGCCATCATTTCCTCTGCAGGACTCGCGGGTGCCCTCGGTGTAACCGGCACAGAACATGTTGTCAGTGATGTTAACGCCGCTCTTTAACACACACTCTGCTGTGGATATCAGTGGTACAGCCAGACACTGCATTATCGGAGATGACGGCGCTTTAAGACCCTTAGACAGGTGAATGTTGCCCCCTTCAGTGTGTTTGCCCCATCCGCTGAGGGTGTGGAAGCGGGCGGCAGCTAGCTCGCTCTGTGCCAGCTGTGGCGTGGGCAGGCAGATGGGCACGGCGTACACCGAGGGCATGGATTTTTCCCGAAGGTGAAGGAGGGCCAGGTCACTGTCCAGTGTCACAGGGTCATACTTCTCATGAATAACCACAGAAACGACATCATACGCCTCCTCTGAGCCGTCATTAACATCCAGATCATGATCACCTGATCACAAACACTCAGAATTAACGGGGTTGTACATACCATAATGACACAATGCATGGTACAACATGTCAAATACCTGTGATAACCTTCATATGTTTCATGTCCTTATTCTGAACACAGTGAGCAGCTGTTATCACCCAATTATTGTCCAGAAGAGCCCCTCCACATAAACTCGCACCCTTATAATCAATCAACACCTGCACACAATATAAGTGTTGAGTAAGTTACACAAAAATAGTAATCCACTACAAATTACTTGTCTAAAATTTGTATCAGATTACTGATTGCTTCAAGGGAAAAGTAATTGCATTACTAATTATCATGATAATTATATCAATTATAATTATGTCATGTATTCAAAGGTAATTAACTTAACCTGTTCATATAGACTAATTGCAAAACATTGGTCTCATTTTTTCAGAAACCCACATCAATTAAAAAATACTTTGTATATTTTAATAAATACTTATGAATCAATTATTCATAAATAATATTGTATCTGTTAACATGTAATTGACAGCATGTAATTCTGGTTCTGTTCACTTCATCTCCCTCCAAAAACTCTTATTTTATTCCACTAGGTTGCACTCTAACACATTCCATCACAATACACAGATGTGAACTGTAGGTGGAGCTCTAACACATTCCATCACAATACACAGATGTGAACTGTAGGTGGAGCTCTTACACATTCCATCACATTATACAGATGTGAACTGTAGGTGACGCTCTAACACATTCCATCACAATACACAGATGTGAACTGTAGGTGGCGCTCTAACACATTCCATCACAATACACAGATGTGAACTGTAGGTGGAGCTCTTACACATTCCATCCCAATACACAGATGTGAACTGTAGGTGGCGCTCTAACACATTCCATTACAATACACAGATGTGAACTGTAGGGGGCGCTCTAACACATTCCATCACAATACACAGATGTGAACTGTAGGTGGAGCTCTTACACATTCCATCCCAATACACAGATGTGAACTGTAGGTGGAGCTCTTACACATTCCATCACAATACACAGATGTGAACTGTAGGTGGCGCTCTAACACATTCCATCACAATACACAGATGTGAACTGTAGGTGGAGCTCTAACACATTCCATCACAATACACAGATGTGAACTGTAGGTGGCGCTCTAACACATTCCATCACAATATACAGATGTGAACTGTAGGTGGTGCTCTAACACATTCCATCACAATACACAGATGTGAACTGTAGGTGGAGCTCTAACACATTCCATCACAATATACAGATGTGAACTGTAGGTGGCGCTCTAACACATTCCATCACAATACACAGATGTGAACTGTAGGTGGAGCTCTTACACATTCCATCACAATACACAGATGTGAACTGTAGGTGGCGCTCTAACACATTCCATCACAATATACAGATGTGAACTGTAGGTGGTGCTCTAACACATTCCATCACAATACACAGAAGTGAACTGTAGGTGGAGCTCTTACACATTCCATCACATTACACAGATGTGAACTGTAGGTGGAGCTCTTACACATTCCATCACATTACACAGATGTGAACTGTAGGTGGCGCTCTAACACATTCCATCACAATACACAGATGTGAACTGTAGGTGGGACTCTAACACATTCCATCACAATACACAGATGTGAACTGTAGGTGGCGCTCTAACACATTCCATCACAATATACAGATGTGAACTGTAGGTGGCGCTCTAACACATTCCATCACAATATACAGATGTGAACTGTAGGTGGCGCTCTAACACATTCCATCCCAATACACAGATGTGAACTGTAGGTGGCGCTCTAACACATTCCATCCCAATACACAGATGTGAACTGTAGGTGGCGCTCTAACACATTCCATCACAATACACAGATGTGAACTGTAGGTGGCACTCTAACACATTCCATCACAATACACAGATGTGAACTGTAGGTGGAGCTCTAACACATTCCATCACAATACACAGATGTGAACTGTAGGTGGAGCTCTAACACATTCCATCACAATACACAGATGTGAACTGTAGGTGGCACTCTAACACATTCCATCACAATACACAGATGTGAACTGTAGGTGGAGCTCTTACACATTCCATCACAATACACAGATGTGAACTGTAGGTGGAGCTCTTACACATTCCATCACAATACACAGATGTGAACTGTAGGTGGAGCTCTAACACATTCCATCACAATACACAGATGTGAACTGTAGGTGGAGCTCTTACACATTCCATCACAATACACAGATGTGAACTGTAGGTGGAGCTCTAACACATTCATCACAATACACAGATGTGAACTGTAGGGGGCACTCTAACACATTCCATCACAATACACAGATGTGAACTGTAGGTGGGGCTCTAACACATTCCATCACAATACACAGATGTGAACTGTAGGTGGCACTCTAACACATTCCATCACAATACACAGATGTGAACTGTAGGTGGAGCTCTAACACATTCCATCACAATACACAGATGTGAACTGTAGGTGGAGCTCTTACACATTCCATCACAATACACAGATGTGAACTGTAGGTGGCGCTCTAACACATTCCATCACATTATACAGATGTGAACTGTAGGGGGCACTCTAACACATTCCAACACATTACACAGGTGTGAACTGTAGGTGGCGCTCTAACACATTCCATCACAATACACAGATGTGAACTGTAGGTGGCACTCTAACACATTCCATCACAATACACAGATGTGAACTGTAGGGGGCACTCTAACACATTCCAACACATTACACAGGTGTGAACTGTAGGTGGCGCTCTAACACATTCCATCAGATTATACAGATGTGAACTGTAGGTGGCGCTCTAACACATTCCATCACAATACACAGATGTGAACTGTAGGTGGAGCTCTAACACATTCCATCACAATACACAGATGTGAACTGTAGGTGGCGCTCTAACACATTCCATCACAATACACAGATGTGAACTGTAGGTGGAGCTCTAACACATTCCATCAGATTATACAGATGTGAACTGTAGGTGGCGCTCTAACACATTCCATCACAATACACAGATGTGAACTGTAGGTGGAGCTCTAACACATTCATCACAATACACAGATGTGAACTGTAGGTGGAGCTCTAACACATTCCATCAGATTATACAGATGTGAACTGTAGGTGGCGCTCTAACACATTCCATCACAATACACAGATGTGAACTGTAGGTGGAGCTCTAACACATTCATCACAATACACAGATGTGAACTGTAGGTGGCGCTCTAACACATTCCATCACAATACACAGATGTGAACTGTAGGTGGGGCTCTAACACATTCCATCACAATACACAGATGTGAACTGTAGGTGGCGCTCTAACACATTCCATCACAATACACAGATGTGAACTGTAGGGGGCACTCTAACACATTCCATCACAATACACAGATGTGAACTGTAGGGGGCACTCTAACACATTCCATCACAATACACAGATGTGAACTGTAGGGGGCACTCTAACACATTCCATCACAATACACAGATGTGAACTGTAGGGGGCACTCTAACACATTCCATCACAATACACAGATGTGAACTGTAGGTGGGGCTCTAACACATTCCATCACAATACACAGATGTGAACTGTAGGTGGCGCTCTAACACATTCCATCACAATACACAGATGTGAACTGTAGGTGGCGCTCTAACACATTCCATCCCAATACACAGATGTGAACTGTAGGTGGCGCTCTAACACATTCCATCACAATACACAGATGTGAACTGTAGGTGGAGCTCTAACACATTCCATCACAATACACAGATGTGAACTGTAGGTGGAGCTCTTACACATTCCATCACAATATACAGATGTGAACTGTAGGTGGGACTCTAACACATTCATCACAATACACAGATGTGAACTGTAGGGGGCACTCTAACACATTCCATCACAATACACAGATGTGAACTGTAGGTGGGGCTCTAACACATTCCATCACAATACACAGATGTGAACTGTAGGTGGCGCTCTAACACATTCCATCACAATATACAGATGTGAACTGTAGGTGGCGCTCTAACACATTCCATCACAATATACAGATGTGAACTGTAGGTGGCGCTCTAACACATTCCATCACATTATACAGATGTGAACTGTAGGTGGGGCTCTAACACATTCCATCACAATACACAGATGTGAACTGTAGGGGGCACTCTAACACATTCCATCACATTATACAGATGTGAACTGTAGGTGGGACTCTAACACATTCCATCACAATATACAGATGTGAACTGTAGGGGGCACTCTAACACATTCCATCACAATACACAGATGTGAACTGTAGGTGGGGCTCTAACACATTCCATCACAATACACAGATGTGAACTGTAGGTGGCGCTCTAACACATTCCATCACAATATACAGATGTGAACTGTAGGTGGCGCTCTAACACATTCCATCACAATACACAGATGTGAACTGTAGGTGGCGCTCTAACACATTCCATCACAATATACAGATGTGAACTGTAGGTGGCGATCTAACACATTCCATCACAATATACAGATGTGAACTGTAGGTGGCGCTCTAACACATTCCATCACAATACACAGATGTGAACTGTAGGTGGCGCTCTAACACATTCCATCACAATACACAGATGTGAACTGTAGGTGGCGCTCTAACACATTCCATCCCAATACACAGATGTGAACTGTAGGTGGCGCTCTAACACATTCCATCACATTATACAGATGTGAACTGTAGGTGGCGCTCTAACACATTCCATCACAATACACAGATGTGAACTGTAGATGGCGCTCTAACACATTCCATCACAATACACAGATGTGAACTGTAGGTGGCGCTCTAACACATTCCATCCCAATACACAGATGTGAACTGTAGGTGGCGCTCTAACACATTCCATCACATTATACAGATGTGAACTGTAGGTGGCGCTCTAACACATTCCATCACAATACACAGATGTGAACTGTAGGTGGAGCTCTAACACATTCCATCCCAATACACAGATGTGAACTGTAGGTGGCGCTCTAACACATTCCATCACATTATACAGATGTGAACTGTAGGTGGCGCTCTAACACATTCCATCACAATACACAGATGTGAACTGTAGGTGGAGCTCTAACACATTCCATCACAATACACAGATGTGAACTGTAGGTGGCGCTCTAACACATTCCATCACAATACACAGATGTGAACTGTAGGTGGCGCTCTAACACATTCCATCACAATACACAGATGTGAACTGTAGGTGGCGCTCTAACGCATTCCATCACAATACACAGATGTGAACTGTAGGTGGAGCTCTAACACATTCCATCACAATATACAGATGTGAACTGTAGGTGGCGCTCTAACGCATTCCATCACATTATACACAGATGTGAACTGTAGGTGGAGCTCTAACACATTCCAACACATTATACAGATGTGAACTGTAGGTGGAGCTCTAACGCATTCCATCACATTACACAGATGTGAACTGTAGGTGGAGCTCTAACACATTCCATCACAATACACAGATGTGAACTGTAGGTGGAGCTCTAACGCATTCCAACACATTACACAGATGTGAACTGTAGGTGGCGCTGTAACGCATTCCATCACATTACACAGATGTGAACTGTAGGTGGAGCTCTAACACATTCCAACACATTACACAGATGTGAACTGTAGGTGGCGCTCTAACGCATTCCATCACATTACACAGATGTGAACTGTAGGTGGAGCTCTAACGCATTCCAACACATTACACAGATGTGAACTGTAGGTGGCGCTCTAACACATTCCATCCCAATACACAGATGTGAACTGTAGGTGGCGCTCTAACACATTCCATCACAATACACAGATGTGAACTGTAGGTGGCGCTCTAACACATTCCATCCCAATACACAGATGTGAACTGTAGGTGGCGCTCTAACACATTCCATCACAATACACAGATGTGAACTGTAGGTGGCGCTCTAACGCATTCCATCACAATACACAGATGTGAACTGTAGGTGGAGCTCTAACACATTCCATCACAATATACAGATGTGAACTGTAGGTGGCGCTCTAACACATTCCAACACATTATACAGATGTGAACTGTAGGTGGCGCTGTAACGCATTCCATCACATTACACAGATGTGAACTGTAGGTGGAGCTCTAACACATTCCATCACAATACACAGATGTGAACTGTAGGTGGAGCTCTAACACATTCCATCACAATACACAGATGTGAACTGTAGGTGGCGCTCTAACACATTCCAACACATTACACAGATGTGAACTGTAGGTGGCGCTGTAACGCATTCCATCACATTACACAGATGTGAACTGTAGGTGGCGCTGTAACGCATTCCATCACATTACACAGATGTGAACTGTAGGTGGAGCTCTAACACATTCCAACACATTACACAGATGTGAACTGTAGGTGGCGCTCTAACGCATTCCATCACATTACACAGATGTGAACTGTAGGTGGAGCTCTAACGCATTCCAACACATTACACAGATGTGAACTGTAGGTGGCGCTCTAACACATTCCATCCCAATACACAGATGTGAACTGTAGGTGGCGCTCTAACACATTCCATCACAATACACAGATGTGAACTGTAGGTGGCGCTCTAACACATTCCATCCCAATACACAGATGTGAACTGTAGGTGGCGCTCTAACACATTCCAACACATTACACAGATGTGAACTGTAGGGGGCGCTCTAACACATTCCATCACAATACACAGATGTGAACTGTAGGTGGCGCTCTAACACATTCCATCACAATACACAGATGTGAACTGTAGGGGGCGCTCTAACACATTCCATCACAATACACAGATGTGAACTGTAGGTGGCGCTCTAACACATTCCATCACAATACACAGATGTGAACTGTAGGTGGCGCTCTAACACATTCCATCCCAATACACAGATGTGAACTGTAGGTGGCGCTCTAACACATTCCATCACATTATACAGATGTGAACTGTAGGTGGCGCTCTAACACATTCCATCCCAATACACAGATGTGAACTGTAGGTGGCGCTCTAACACATTCCATCCCAATACACAGATGTGAACTGTAGGTGGAGCTCTAACACATTCCATCACATTACACAGATGTGAACTGTAGGTGGCGCTCTAACACATTCCAACACATTACACAGGTGTGAACTGTAGGTGGCGCTCTAACACATTCCAACACATTACACAGGTGTGAACTGTAGGGGGCGCTCTAACACATTCCAACACATTACACAGGTGTGAACTGTAGGGGGCGCTCTAACACATTCCATCACAATACACAGATGTGAACTGTAGGTGGCGCTCTAACACATTCCAACACATTACACAGGTGTGAACTGTAGGGGGCGCTCTAACACATTCCATCCCAATACACAGATGTGAACTGTAGGGGGCGCTCTAACACATTCCATCACAATACACAGATGTGAACTGTAGGGGGCGCTCTAACACATTCCATCCCAATACACAGATGTGAACTGTAGGTGGCGCTCTAACACACTCCATCACAATACACAGATGTGAACTGTAGGGGGCGCTCTAACGCATTCCATCACAATACACAGATGTGAACTGTAGGTGGCGCTCTAACACATTCCATCACATTATACAGATGTGAACTGTAGGGGGCGCTCTAACACATTTTATCCCTCACAGATGTGAACACAAGCTCACAGACGACTCAACGATGGCTCATTTTGTTAAAAACAGAATATAAAGTTGTTGTTTTTTCCGGAAACCATATTTCCCTTTGGAATCCTTTTTAAAAATCTTTTGTACTGTGTTATGAGGGCAACAAAATAAACTGTACATTAGCATTCCTGAGAATGAGAGCTTTCTCTATTAAAGTACTATTTGAAAGACTTTTATGTTCTTGTTAATATTTCTACGACATGACCTATAGGTGGCGCTGATTTGAACTGTGTCTCAGTGGCGCTCTAAAAACTCCTCTGCTTAGACCTGCCCCAAAAATGTTACTCAACGAATGGTGTGAGTTGGGGGTGGGACTATTTGTTTGTTCAATCGAGGCGGGCGTATTTTGGAAAGATGTTTGTGAACAACAATTATTTTTGTAATCGCACAGAAATGACACACATCATCTTTAAATTCCTCCCAGTCCCATTCTGTATACATGAGGACGGAGTGGACGTGCATGTTCAGAGTTACCTGCCATGGACAGTGACCTCTGGGACAGTGAATGCCACCCACGAACTGAGTTTGAGAATGAACTGTGCTTTTCTGAAGAGGAACTTTTCCACACGGATACTCACCTGGAGAAGGAAACGTCATACATTTACATTACAACAGCAACTAATATTTGATTCTGTTTCCAAGACACAGTGCACGTGATAACATGCAGGGTCATCTAATTTGTCCATAATTGGTTTGTTGTCATTGGAGGACCTTGAGCAACACATGACATCCCATCAGCTGTGAGAGAGTAACCCGTGGCACAGCTGCATGCCCGTCTGAGCCCAGAACCGTCACAGAAGTGTTCACAACCTCCATTCACATACTGACACTTCAGTGTTTCCTCCAACCCTATTAGTGAGAACATCAGAGTTATATGAACGTTTCAGACATCACGCTGCTGGTTATTTTACACGTTATCATATTAACATACCCTTCTCGCAGTATTTGCCCTCAAAGCCCTCCAGACACATGCAGTAGTAGGTGTTGGCCAGATAAATGCATGTGCCATTGTTCTTGCATGGATTCGTCAAGCAGGGTTCCTTAGCTAATTTATACATAAAATCAATATGTAAATACAAGTTTAAATGAGTGCACTTGATTGCAGCTTATGTCACCCATTGGCCTACATTATATAGACATTTTTAAAACACTTTAATTTAGAAAAACACGAGAGGTATTCTATAAAACCATATGCATTCTGTACTGAGCTGAAACAGACTCCAAAATAAACACAACCTTTGACTTTGGGTCAAAAATACTGTAGGCTAGTGCAAATATTGCTTATCAGATATCACTTTCCCAGAAAAACTTCAAATACACAAGCTCCCTTATGTGCATTAAAGTAAATCAAAATTGAAGTCGCTTACAAACATTTAGCCATTTATGGAAACCATAATAAACCAGAGGGGAACCGGCTCCCCCAGAGAGTCTGGATTCCCCCAAGGTTATTTGCCTCCATTAACTTCATCTTATGGAGTTTTGTGTTTTGTTTGCCACAGTCGCCTTCGTCTTGCTTACTGGAGGTCTAAAGTCAAATCATTTTTAAGGCATGATTTTCAAACACTTTATTAATTTAAACAGCACAATGAGGAATTGTTCAAAGCATCTTTTTCTGTTACAGCTGTGAAGCTGCTTTATGACAAGCGCTATATGAATAAAACTGAATTGAATTGAATAATTAGGCTACTACAGCTATTTCTACTACTGTAAAACTGAAGAAACTTGATAAAATATTATATGAAACATTATATAATGCTACTTGTTACTATTTTTATTATTATTATTTGTCTTGTCATTTTCTGTTTTGTGTTTTAATGCTTTGGCAATATTGTATGTAAATACAATCATGCCAATAAAGTACTTTTAAATTGAAAATTAAAATTGAAACATATTTGACAAAAAGTTTACTGGAGCTACTATTGAAAAATAACATATATATTAATTTATCGTCATTTCTAGCCACTATAACTAACTGTTTTTGACGGTTACCACGATCACTATTCATATAATTGCATTGAAAAACTCACCAGAATAACTCAACCAGAACTGCTTCTGCAAATGAAGAACAGAAAGAAATTATAAACTCCATATTTTAACATATAAATGATTCATTCATAGTATAATTTTTTCTGGTCGTACTGTCTTCGTTTCGTCCTCGAACACTTCGCGCGCTTCTTCATAATCGCAGATTTCTTCGATACACTCGCGCTCGAGATTCCCGCGCTTCATCTCCTCGAGGAATCCCGAGTTTGCGCGTCTGGCGCGCTGCAGGACAGAACTGGCGCCATCTTTATCAAGAAACACTAAAAACAGCCAGAATCAAAAGTTGAACTAATTTTACACGCTGTATATACAACAAAACCAACAACACTATAAGCTATCTGACGCGCACGCGTGCAGTGTAGTCAGCTCTGCTCGTGTAAAGGGGGAGTGTATATTTTGCCGAGATTTTTGCAGTAATTTCCTCATTGTTTTGTCTTACCTTCACTGGATCCCTGGATTATGAGAGCACAAAACAACACAGTTTTATGAATCTTCATGTTCACTCGGTGGAAACACGAATAGTCAACGTTTACTTTCAGAAGAAATCTGATTCTTACTATCTGTCATTGATTGTGAGGTGAACTGAACACTCCCTCGATCCAGTGCAAAGGGCTGTTCAGTGTTTAGGGTGAATACATTAACCCGATGTAAATGTTGTATTTAAGTCCAATAATCAGTTTGCTCACTGGTATAACCGTTTAGGCCTTTTTAGACTTTCATCTTGACAAACGAAAATAACCCTTATAGCATTGCCTTAGAAAATGCTAAGAAAACCCTTAGCAATGGCTGATACTGATCAAGTTGTCATTGCATTTGCATGGGCAAGCACTACTGAAGAAAATACCTACAAAAACAAACAAACAAAAACAAAACATGTTTTCATGACTGTGGTGCAGAGTAGAATAATGATATATATTGTGTAAATGTTCAAGTATTTATTATTTAGGGTAGTATTTGCCCAGATAGCTATGTACGTCTCCGAGATGTCTGTTTTAGATCTTTTCATCTGGAAAGCATCTAACATCTGCTAAACATCTTAAAAGATCAGATTTACAAACATTCTAAATCATAAACATCTTAAAGACATCTGCTGAATTATTGACATCCAAGACATCATTTTTGACATTTGACTCCAGTGGTTTAATCTATGTCTACAGAAACAATTCAGTTGATTTTGGGAGAGAACTGATCAAAATATAACTCCTTTTTCTTCCTACGGACAATCATGATTTCTAGCCTGATTACATTTCTTAGTGCTAGATGGCGCTATAGGAAGTGTAATCGAGCTGGAAATCATGATCGTCAAGGAGACCACTAATGTCATGATTTATACTGAAAAAATAGTCCTATTTTTGTCTGATCTTACACCCTGTCTACACTGGATGTGTCAACGATGGAATGGGACATCTGTTTACTGTCATCGCAACGCATCGCAATGGACACTTCTAGTGTTGCTGCCAGCACGCTGCATGAGTCTGTATTTGTAGCTTGCTAGCATAATTAGCATTGCTTATTCACTTTTTTCCACTTTTCTACTGTTTCAACTGTGAAGTTTACCTCGCACACCCGTTTTCTCTGTTTTTTATTTTATTTATTTACGACTGCATGCATTAGTTTTCTCCTCTGTGTTTTACATGGATTATTTCATCAATCTCAAACCTCTGCTGATCAGAAATGACATCGAACCACATCGATCTCAAACCCTCACTGCTCAAGAACAACCATAACAACAACAACAACAAACAATTGTGGTAAGTTATTACATCTACTCAAGTTATCTCTTCCTGCATTGCATGCCACGTGTTTACTATAGCTTCTTCCGTCAGCAGTGAGGGATTCACATGTGCTAAATGTAAGGAATTAGCCAGGCTGACAGAGAAGGTTAACGAGTTAGAGACACGCATCCAAACATTAGTGGACGTTAGTGAGAAAGAAAAGCTGGTAGATACTGTTTTGGATCCAGTACAAGAGCGAGCAACACTCACACTTTGGTTCCGGCTGTAGAGCCCCTGCAGCAGGGCGTTTGGGAGACGTCTCTGCAGCATACTCACTTAGCAAAGCCACACCACTCTCCTGTTCCTGTTAGGGTTTCCAATCAATTATCCCCACTTTGTGATGCACCCACTGATTCTATTGTAATGAATGGGGAAATAGAGACTCCAGCCACCATCTTTAAATGCATTTCCGGTGCCAGAGCATCTGACATGGCTAATGCTAAACATCGATTTTCTAAAATTGTTATCCATGTCGGCACTAACAATGTCCAGCTTCGCCAGTCTGAGATCACTAAAGATAATGTTAAAGAGGTGTGTGAACTTGCAAAAACAATGTCAGACACTGTAATATGCTCTGGCCCCCTCCCTGCTCATCGTAGTGATGAGGTTTATAGTTGATTAGTGTCACTGAACGGCTGGATGTCTGAGTGGTGTCTGGAGAATAGAATAGGACTTATAGACAATTGGAAGAGTTTTTGGGGTAGACCTGACCTGCTAAAGAGAGACGGACTCCATCCCTCCAGGGAAGGTGCCGCTCTCCTCTCTAGTAATTTGGCTCATAGTCTTAATAATGATAGTATTTGACTCACTGGGGCCCAGGTCAGGAAGCAGACAAACTGGCTAATCCGAACGTCTGTTAGCTGCCTTGAGACATCACACAGATCACATAAACTACAACACATAGAGACTGTATCACCTAGATATCATATAGAGACTGTGTCTGTACCCTGAACTACCAAACACAAACCCCTCACTAAATCATTTAGAAAAATTGGATTAAGGTAAACTTGAAAAATATAAATAATAGCAATTGAAGATAAATATCATACAAAGATAGGGCTACTAAACATTAGATTTCTTTCAACCAAAGCACTATTTGTAAATTAAATTACATAACATAAACATAGTTAGGATGTGCTCTGTTTGACTGAAACCTGCTTAAACCGGATGAATATATTAGTTTAAATGAATCTGCTCCCCCAGATTATTGTTATAAACATGAGCCTTGTCTGAACGTGTCGCTACAATTTAGATTGAAGTTTTTGGTGTTACTCAGAGGACAGGATATAAGCTAAAGTCTTTTGAAATGATAATGCTTACTGTAACCGTCAGATATAAATAAAAAGTCTGTCATCTTTTTCCCTTGCTACAGTATATAGATCACCTGGACCATATTCTGGTTTCTTTGTTGAATTTGCTAATTTTCTATCAGATCTAGTAGTTACTGTAGATAGAGGTTTAATTGTTGGTTCACATAGATTATTTATTGGGATTAGCGATGACATCTCGGATCATTACCTCTTCTCTTGTTTGCTGTAATCAGCTAATGTCACTCAATTTACACCACGCTTTTGTTTAGGTAGTTTCTAACTATTCTTTTGACCACTAAAAATAGCTTCACTAATAATTTTCCAGAATGGTCTCACATACTCAGTAAACCAGAAAGTCTAGAAGAACTTGATGTTATAACATAAAATATAAATACCATCTTCTCTAGCACTCTTGATAGTGTCGCCTGCCTTTGATTAAAGAAAAGTAAAGAAAAAAGCCCTGCAGCATGGTACAATGATCACACTCATGCTCTCAAGAGAGCAGCTCGGAAAATGGAGAGCAAGTGGAAGAATACAAAATTAGAGGTATTTCGCGATGCTTGGAATGATAGTGTCTGTAGCTACAGATCAGCATATTTTAGCAAACTCATCGAAAATAACCACAACAATCCTAGATGTTTATTCAGTACTGTGGATAAATTGGTTAGGATTAAAGTAAAAACTGAACCAGATATTCAGTTGCAGCTCAATAGTAATGCCCAATTCCCAATGCGCTCCAAGTCCTCGTGGTGGCGTAGTGACTCGCCTCAATCCGGGTGGTGGAGGACGAATCTCAGTTGTCTCCGCATCTGACACAGTCAATCCGTGCATCTTATCATGTGACTTGTTGAGTGCGTTACCGTGGAGACGTAGTGTATGTGGAGGCTTCACGCTATTCTCCACGGCATCCACGCACAACTCACTACACGCCCCACCGAGAGCGAGAACCACATTATAGTGACCACGAGGAGGTTACCCCATGTGACTCTACCTCCCTAGCAACCGGCCCAATTTGGTTACCCCATGTGACTCTACCCTCCCTAGCAACCGGGCCAATATGGTTACCCCATGTGACTCTACCCTCCCTAGCAACCGGCCCAATTTGGTTGCTAAGGAGACCTGACTGGAGTCACTCAGCACGCCCTGGATTCAAACTCACGACTCCAGGTGTGGTAGTTAATAATGACTTAAGTATTTTTTTACTGATAAAATAGAATTATGCAATTGTCAGTCACAGTACCACAGAAAACAGCATCTCATAATTTTCCTCACAAGCAATCCTTTGCTGTCATTGGTCAAAAAGAGCTAACAAAACTTAACTTCAAAAGCCACAACATGAATGTTAGATCCAATACCAACTAAGATCTTAAAAGAGGTATTCAATTTTATGTGCCTTTTTTATTTCTCTTGGAAACAGACAGACAAAAAAGTGAGTAAAACACAAAAAAATCATATAAATTCTCATATTATGATCCATTAAGAGTTTTCATTTTAATGCATTTACCGGTAAGCAACAATAAAAAAGTAACTGTTATCTGATTACGAGTATTTTAAAATTTCATTTATTCATATTACTAGTACTTGGTTCTTGTAATCTGATTACTTAAAATATTAGACCAGTTATTTTTGTAAATCAACGTCATAAAAAAAAGTTACAAAAATGTTGAAGCCAAAAATACTCGAAGATAAATTATAAATGAATCTGATTTAGAGAATTTTAAAATGTAATGTAATCTAATTACAAGTACTTAGTTTTGTAATCTGAGCATGTAATATAGATTACATGTAATTAGTTACTACCCAGCACTACCATTGAGTCAATTAAAAAATAGCAATCAACGGGGGGTGGGGGGGTGTTGGAATCAGGTAAATATAAATAGAATAAATGAGTAATTCTTCATTTGTGTAATTTGTGAAGCTCAATATTTGCTGCTGTAGTATTGAGAATGGTGTTTCCTGCACGTTCACGGATCCATTGCAGGTAGTTGGAGACACGCGTGTAGATGCCGTATGTCCCCGGGCGAGCACACCCTCGACCCCAGCTCACGATGCCCAGCAGAAATGTGGTGTTCCTGTACTTGGTCACCAGTGGCCCACCGCTGTCGCCTTGACATGAGTCCTGCTTTCCCTCGATGTAACCTGCACAGAACATGTTGCTGGTGATGGACACATTGCTCTTCTCGATGCACTCCTGCGTGCGGATGCGAGGCACTATCAGCCGTCGCAGTAATCGTGACGTTGGCCCATCCTCGCTGCGTTTGCCCCACCCGCTCACTGTGTGCTTGCTGATGGTCCATAACACATTTAGGGCCATCTCACGCTGAGGCAGGCACACAGGAACAGCATATGAACTGTAGACGATGGGACGGCGCAGACGCAGTAATGCAATGTCGTTTTCTGCGGTCTTTGATATGTATCTGGGGTGCATGATTAACTGCTCCACCTGTATGATCTGCTCTGTGCCCTCGTCCAACTCGATGTCATGCTCACCTGATGCACAGCAAAACAGACAGATTATAAATGCACAATGTATCCATCAGGGTGTGTAAAACGTGTCTTTTGTGTGTCTGTACCTGCGACTATCTTGAGGAACTCAACTCTGAGTCTCTCTAAACAGTGAGCAGCAGTGATGATCCAGATGGGTTTATAGATCACACCTCCACAGATGCCCTTCTCCCCGTACTTCAGCAACACCTGTCATCACACACACACACACACACACACACACACACACACACACACACATTGGCTAAAAACATTTTGGGATTCCCAGATCTGTTTTATAGGTATTTACAGCTGCGCCACCTGCTCTGTACTATTTTTGGGAGTTGCATACACCCCCCTAAAGCAGCAGATACTCTGGGAGGGGGGATTACTGCTTTTGGAGAAGGTCCTGAGGCATCAGTGTATTACTCCCTGATAATTCAGAGTCTGGGGGACGGAGCTTCAACTTCTATCAAGCGATTATGGGAGAAAGATTTAAACTTGGTATTGGAGGAGGAAGTGTGGACTAGTATTGTAAGTCTAGTTTTAAGTCTACATCTTGAGATGCAAGGGTGCATCTTATGCAATTCAAGATCAAGGTTTGATCGGACCCCTATTGTATAGGCTTGGTCTTAAAGACACATTTTGCCCCAGACTCCATTGATTTTAGGCAATGGGGCGGTTATTAATATAGGTGATAAATATATAAAAAAATTGGGCCCTAGCCAGTGTTACGATCGGCAGACAGATAATTCTTAAAGGATGGAAGTTGGCTGGAGTGCCCTCATTTCAAGAGTGGCACACAGAGATGGGCAGGGTGGTGGGATTCGAGGAGATGTCATATAGAAGGCAGGGCAAGTTAGATTTGTTCAATAAGAAATTGGGCTGCTATTTGGCCTTATAGGAGGACTCTCGGGGAGGGGCAGTGGAGAGAGAAGTGCAATTTTAAATGTGTGTGATTATTATTATTTTTCTATATATACAGTATATAGAGGCTATATATGCAGCATATCTTTCTTTTTTTTCCTTCTTTTTTTAATTTTAATTAATTAGATAATTTTTTTAAAATCTAATTAATTAAAAAAATAGGGTTAGTGTTAACCCTCACCTAACCCTAGCAATAATAATAAAAATGACAAGACATCAAAAATAATAACAAACATACAGCAAGTATAAATGCATCAATAAACAAAATAAACAAATGGACAGACAAATCTCAACTCACAGTTTAACTAAAAGCGTCTGAGAAAAGATTTGAACTCTGATTTAAAAGAAAACAATGTTGGAGCTGATCTAATTGGCATGGGTAAACTGTTCCAAAGAGGTCACAATTTAGCCTGAGTCTGGACCTACTGTGGGGAGAGTCAAAATCCTCTGATCAGAAGACCTAAGAGATCTAAGGAGCTTGTGTATATGTAAAAGGTCAGAAAGGTGGTGTTAACCCATTGAATGATTTAAAACAATCAATAAAATCTTAAAATCAATTCTATAATCAATGGCAGCCAATGAAGAGAGGCTAATATTGGAGATATGAGGTCTCATTTGCGAGTACTCGTCAAGAGTCTAGCAGCAGTATTTTGAACCATTTACAGTCTTGACAAAGATGATTGGCTGACTCCTATGCAAAGGAATTCCAATAGTCCAGATGCGAAGAAACGAATGCACGTATCGCCCTCTCAAAATCGTTCAAAGAAAGAAGAGGCTTAACTTTGGTCAGAAATCTTGTTTCAGTGGCATACCCAAAATTAAACAATGACCAAAGGTATGCACTCTCTCCAAAGCATGCAGGCATGAGTAACAAGATCGCATTCAGTTCCATTCTGTGCTATTTGAGTCATCATTGAGGCTGTCATGTACTTAGCACCATCTCCTGGACGATCTTCTCTGCCCATATTTGGATGACTTCCACCTCTGGTTGATCTTAATCTTAATACGATTGGTTTAGTGTTCCATGATGCTGGACAATGTACTACATCATTTCCAATGAAGTCATCTGATCCAGGAAAGCTAAGTTAACACATTATGTGCTTTGTGTGGATTATCTAATGATCTTAGCATCCTAGTATCTTGTGTGTGGACTCGTTTGAAAGATAATCACCTCCTCTAAGTAATATTATGTGATGTCTATGTTCAGTATATTTTTTTAAATTATATGTGAAAACGCGGCATTTAAGCAACACCAACATGACTGTCAATGTTATATACTTAGCTATTACTCACTATATTTTTGTCTGTGAGTAGAGCAAATGCCGTTTTTAGTGGGGGCGGCTGTGGCTCAGGTGGTAGAGCGGGTCAGCCACTAATCGCAGGGTTGGCGGTTCGATTCCTGGCCCACACGTCTCCACATGCCAAAGTGTCCTTGGGCAAGACACTGAACCCCAAGTTGCTCCCAATGGCAGACTATCTTGATCATAATGTGTTCTTAATGGACCTGTCGGTGGGTGAGCTTAAAGGGTTATAACAGTTTGTATCTGTATTTCTGTTTTACATCCACGAGACTGCTGTGTCATCAGTATGTAAACCATTAGGTGCCTTCACAAGTCACACAAGGTATTTACCTAAAATGAAATGAAAAGAGCTGGACAGACTTTTGGTGCTGATGTGTGAATATTAGCAGAACGGAACATTGTTGGTTCGAGAGTGACGCTTATACTCAGTACACATAATGATAATTTAGTGGATTCACTCCCTCATTTAAATCCAGATGTCACTCGCAAACTGCACTGGGCCATATAGACTCTGTGATGTGGGACTGCTGTACCTGCCAAGGACAGTGACCTTTAGGACATTCCTCTCCACCAACAATACGAGATCTGGGGTCTTCATAAGGTTTGACAGCACTTCCTTTACCCTGAAGAAGTGGAACCTTTCCACATGGAAAATCCTCTTACAAAAGACAATTACAGTATTGAAATTTTAATGCAAACACCAATTGTCCATAAAATGGTATTTTGACACTTTCGTTCCCATTAAAAATGTGTGAATGTCATTGCATTAGATGTAAATATGAAAGCAAGTGTGATCTGTGATCTGGGACACTTTCTCAGAACTAACTTGTCTTTTCTGAGGGATTTTTTACTAAATTATTTTTAATCAACTGGTGTTGTGATGATTTTTATTGGATGTATGAAGGCACACAGGTGAACTGATTATCAGGGGTTCAAGCATAAAGTTACCCCATGTGACTCTACCCTCCCTAGCAACCGGGCCAATTTGGTTACCCCATGTGACTCTACCCTCCCTAGCAACCGGGACAATTTGGTTACCCCATGTGACTCTACCCTCCCTAGCAACTGGGCCAATTTGGTTACCCCATGTGACTCTACCCTCCCTAGCAACCGGGACAATTTGGTTACCCCATGTGACTCTACCCTCCCTAGCAACCGGCCCAATTTGTTTATCCCATGTGACTCTGCCCTCCCTAGCAACCGGCCCAATTTGGTTACCCCATGTGACTCTGCCCTCCCTAGCAACTGGGCCAATTTGGTTACCCCATGTGACTCTACCCTCCCTAACAACCGGGACAATTTGGTTACCCCATGTGACTCTACCATCCCTAGCAACTGGGCCAATTTAGTTGCTAAGGAGACCTGGCTGGAGTCACTCAGCACACCATGGATTCAAACTCACGACTCCAGGTGTGATAGTCAGCGCCAATACTCGCTGAGATACCAGAACCCCAATTGTTAGCATTATTATTAGTAGTAGTATTCTGTGTAAAACTGATCCTACAGACCAAACCGTAAGGCCTAGAGACTAGAAACTTTGGGGAATGGTAGTACTCCAGCTGGCTAGCCATACACATGGACTCGGCTTGATAAGACAATGGGGGGGCGCTATAGGGAACAAAAGAAATCTCCGCCCTCTAGATATTCTGCAATTTGGGATTTTTCATAAAACCTTCTTTTTGAAACTAGACCTAGGCCGGTTGACTTATCAGAGACAAACCAGTGCAGAAAAATTCTCAGGAGTCCCAGTGTCAATAATTGTCAAAAAAAGTTTAAACTTTCAATTAATCATGGCAAAAGTATGCTAAAATGTAAGAAGTAGGCATGGCCACATTTACTTAACTCATAACTCTTGAACGAAATGAGATATTGTGACCAAATTTGTTACACTTCTGTATGGGGTAATTCTACGGACACACACAAAAATTGCGTGCCTCTGCTTCTTGGGGCGCTATAATAATTACAAATCTAAAAATGTCTCTAACTATGTAACCGTTGGTCCTATCGACTTGAAATTTTGCATGCACTGTCTTTGTCCAACGTACCATCAAAGTTTATGAGGACAGTTGCAAATCTTTAAACACATGGCCGCCATCGACCAATCAAATTTTATCATCTATTTGACAAGGTTAAAAAAGTGGATCAAAACGAAATTTGTCTCTTTGTCAAATTTGTCAAGAGGTTTGTGCAAAATTTGGTGCTATCGCATGTTTCATGCATGTAAATTGTTAAATAAATCACAGTGTTTCACACAGACACACATTATTCATACCATATGATCGATCTCTTTATTCTAAACAAGAGAACTCAAGAACTATTGGTGTGAAACAAATAGTTTGTTAAATATTTGAGATTACTTAAAAACTACTTTATTTATTCTGCCTCTTGGTGGCGCTATAACAGTCAGCAATGTCAAAAATGCATATGTGCTACCTAACATGATAGCTGTGAAAATGAAGGCACTCTATCATTGTTTTAGGTGCTAACGGACCGTGTAATTAATACTGAATATCCGTTGCATTTGTACTTAAAGGCTCTTACACACTTGAACCCAGCTATATGTCAAATGCTTGTGCCATCTTTCTCTCAGATAAACATCACTTGCTTTGATATTTTGTTGTGTACTCTGCTGACAAAACTGATAAAACCAGCCTATTCTGGTTGGCTGATTTCATCTGGTCACCCGGCCTGGTCTTAGTTGGTCAATTGGCTATTTTAAGGGGGTTTGGAACACTCTTCCTTAGCCGGTCTCCCACACAAACAAGCTAAACAGTGCCCAAAACTCCTCTAAAACCAGCCAACTGACCAGCTAAGAGCAGACTGGGCAACCAGATAAAACCAACCATCCATCTTTTTAATTATGCAGAGTAATGCAATGACATTTATATATGTTTGACTATACACATCAAACATCCAGCTAAACATCACAAATGCTAGCCACTAATGTGTATAACAGTTTTAGTACACAAACAGACAGCACAAGTCAAGATGGCTGACTAGCTTGAACTGAATGAACAGTTACTCATGTGTTGTGTTTTGTGATGTTCTCACCATGTGTCAGGCAGTTCTGACCGTTTGACCCTAATAAGTACCCGTCTGCACAGGAACAGTTACGATGACCGTCCTCCTCCACACAGAAGTGCTCACAGCGCCCGTTGTCATGGAGACACGAGTCAGGAACATCCTTAATGACTGAAGGAGTCAAATCCAAGATGAATGTTTTGTGCCTGATTCAGGAATTTCTGTTTGTTCTTTAACTTCAAGGTCGTGGCCGTTCTCACGCCCCTCTGAGTGCCAAAACGGCTCTCACAACAGATAGTGTTGTTCAGATAATCTTCAGGTTTCCCATAACTCCTGTTTAAACACTTCAACAACAGTACAACCCCTTCAGGAGGCTGCTTGCCAGATTTTAGGGGCTATACGGTACATCATAGACACAAAAAAAAGTGAGTTTGGTGAAAATGAAGCATGTGAAGCGCCAGTGGGTTGGGTCAAGTGCTATTTAATTCGTCCTGTTTGAAAATTCTCGTCAGAATTTGGATGTATGCGCCATTAAATTATAGAGAATGTAGTTAAATATCACTTTATGACAACAGGTGAAAAATAACAATATAAATTAGATCATTAATGCTTGTAAACAATAATAATGCTGTAAAGATAGTTTAACACAATCTCACAATACTTTGTTTCCTAAAGCGGCTACAGCTCCGATCGTCAGGGACATAATTAATGAACTTTAGGAACTGAGTTTAGACTTTGTGCTGAGAACAGACGGGCTTCTGAAACGACTCGGCACAATGACACCTCATTATTATATATAATACCGGCACAGTTTGTGCGCATACACCCACAGATAGTGCAAAGACTCTGTGGCGAGAAGGAGGGCGTGGCCAGTCCGTGATGGAGCACGGCCGGCGCTGAATCAGCTGATCAGTGGGAGAGCGAGATAAAGGGGCGGCCGGAGATGCCGGTTCAAGAGAAAGAGACACACATGGCTCCGCTGCACATTTTAATATTAAAGTTTATGTTTACTGTTCCCGCCACCTCCTTGCCCATCCTTATACTGTTACACACCCCCACTCATGCCCACATGCACTCCGCGCTGGCATCAAAATTGATGTAGCACGTGCTCATTGCGCTGTGCCAAGCGTGGTCAAAAAAATGACTTTTACGTCGATCTCTCACAGCCTCGTTTTCATTCCCGTCAAAAATTAAAGATGGCGCTACTGTGTCGCGTTCAATGCTTCCCACGCATCCTTGTTACAGAAGTTACCGCGCAAAATATCATCAAAAACATTCTAATGTTTTGGGGAATATAGATTCATCAATAACTACAAATCACATCTATGAGCTGTCAGTACTGCCACCGTTACGCAGATGTGAACGTCTTACCGTGCTCACAGTGGCGTCCATTGAAGCCCGGCGCGCACAGACACGTGTAGGATTCTGCGTTATGAATCTCACACTTGCCGTTATTCTCACAGGGGTTTGAATTGCAGTGATCTTTAACTGTAGAGGAACATACAGACTTTATATGCACGGAATAAAGTACATTTATTTATTTAAAAAAATACAAAACAACTTCAAGGTCTCACCGTCGTATTTTATCCAGAACTCATTCTGTGTGGAAACAAGGAAAGGGTTAAATTTGTCATGACGGGTTACACTGGTAAAATACGCCACTAAAATCCTTCAGGTTTGGAAAAATAAATAAATAAGCAGTTGAAGTCACTTTTATTTCAAGTTGTACATCTCATTTAAAAGACTTAAAGGGACAGTTCACCCAAAAATGGTAAATTCAGTCATTGTTTACTCACCCCGGTGTTCAGAGGTGGTCACCATAAACTGCCATTGTATGACATCACTGAACACAACATTTATTTAATTCTCCCTTTGTGTGAAGAAATAGAAAGAAAGTCATATTGGGTTATAACAACACCGGGGTGAGTAAACAATGACTGAATTTACATGTTTGGGTGTACTGTCCCTTTAAAGATATTTGTTTACCAAACATCACATTTTATCACATACTATGTACAAACCAAACGTGAAGGTGATTATTTCTGTGGTTATCATGTGATAAAGTCTGTATAATACTGACTGTGACCTCCGTGTGTTCAAACACCTCACGCGCCTCCTCATACGAGCATGTTTCCTCCAGACACTCCCTCTCCAGATTACCCATCTTCAGCTCCTCAAACCAGCCCGAGTTGGCCCGTTTCATCCGCAGCAACACTTCATGAGCCTCGTGTTTCTCTACAAACACTGCAAACACGTGCAATACTGACCTAAACGCTCTCTCATGAATAACAGTATAATGTGGATGTTCATATTACCTGAAGCAGAATGACCGCAGTAAAGACATATGAGGACATATAACACAGACAGGACACACATGTTGACCAGCGGACTGATCAGTTAGTCTGTCTGCTGCGGGTTCAAAGGTCGAAAGTCTAAAAACTCTCCACCCACAGCGTTTAGAGTAAACCTGACCCTCCACACTTAAACTGAACAGACACGGGACGAAACACGTTTTACATGTTCAGTCTTTCATATAGACACAGAAATACACCTGTGATGTCACCACGAGCAGAACCAACCAGAACTGCAGAAGTGTCTGGATGTCCCCATTTCTGTGGGAGTGGTTGCCGAGGCATTGCTATACAGTTGCTAGGGCGTTTCAACAGGCTCGTTTGGCACATGTTATTTATCAAACCTGGTG
>JAVLUX010000006.1:55452500-55487500 GCA_032164185.1 Moxostoma hubbsi
CCAGCTGCACATTCACACCGATGAATCACATTATTGATTTCTACACAGAAGTGCTCACAGCCACCGTTCCTGTCCAGACAACTCTGGAAATTAGGCAAAAACCTTTCTGTGGGACACAAAACACAACTTAAATCTTGTGTGCAGATGTTCTTTACACTATTAATATGTGAACTGTATGTGCTATATGTTGTATTCATTTCACCTTTGTCACAGTTTCGTCCTTCAAACTTCCGTGGACAGATGCAGATATACGTGGTCACATGATTTTCACATGTGGCGCCGTTCTGACACGGTCCTGACTGACAATGATCTGTCTCTGGAAAGACAAACAGCACTTGTAGGACATGAAAAGACACAAATCGAGTTTTGAGTTTAATCTAAGCCAAATTTTCTTCCTGAACTCAAACTCGGCATGAGTTACGAGACTATCGAGATTTGGCGTCATTGATGTTGACAGTCAGTTCCTCACTTAAAGCGACGAGGAACATAATGCACAATGACTTTTATTATATGTTTATGGTGTTCCTTTTTGGAGCTTGACGTTCTGTGAAACATCTCCTTTTGTGCTCCACAGAAAAAAAGAAGTCATATGGGTTTGGAGCAACATGAGGGTGAGTAAATGACGAATTAGCATTCCTGTAAATGCAAAAGCTGCTTATAAAGAGTAGCTCACCTGTATATTTTCTCCAGAAGTTGTCCTGAAACACAACAGGTGAATTCTGTTAGATTTTCCTCTTTATGCCAAATTGTTCTGTGTTTTTGTCTCCAAAAATCAGTTCCTCTGGATTTAGCAGATGCTTCAGATATCCCAGAGGGCTACAGATATTCTAATGTCAACTATCCTTTTCTCTCTCTGTCTCTTTCTCTCACTAAATACCCTAGCAACAAACCAGAACACCCTAGCAACACTCTAAAACATGATAAAAACGGCTAGCTACATGCTAGCAACACACTAAAATATGCTAGAAATGCCTAGCAACACCTTGCAACATGCTAGCAATATGCTTAAACATGCTAGCAATATGCTAATAATGCCTAGCTACATGCCAAACATGCTAACAATGCCTAGCAACATGCTAAAATATGCTAGCAATGTACTAATAATGCCTAGATAGATGCTAAACATGCTAATAATGCCTAGCAACGTGCTAAAACATGCTAGCAACATTATAGCATTGCCTAGCTACATGTTAAAGCATGCTTGCAACATCTAACAATATGCTAAAACATGATAAAAATGCCTAGCAATACCTAACTGCATGATATACATGTTAGCAACATGCTAGCAATGCATAGCTATATGCTAAAACATGTTAATATTGCCTAATATGCATAATTACATGTTAAAACATGCTAGCTACATGCTAGCAACACCTAGTGATGTGCTTAAACATGCTAATAATGCCTAACTACATGCCAAAATATACTAGCTTCATGCAAGCAATGCCTAACTACATGTAAAATAAGCTAGCAACACCTAGCACATGCTAGCTAACACATGCTAAAACATGCTAGCAATGCCCTAAAACATGATAGCAGTATGCTAAGAATGCCTAGCTAGATGCTAACAATGCATAGCAACATGCTGACAACACCTAGCTTCATTATAAACATGCTAAATCATCTATCAATATCTATATATCTGTCTGTCTTTCTCTCTATCTATATGTCTGTCTGTCTATCTATCTATATGTCTGTCTGTCTGTCTGTCTATCTATATGTCTGTCTGTCTGTCTGTCTATCTGTCCGTCCATCATGTTTATTCTTTCGTTCGTTCTGTCTTGTCTGCCTGTCTATCTGTCTGTCTGTCTGTCTGTCTGTCTGTCTATCTGTCCGTCCATCATGTTTATTCTTTCGTTCGTTCTGTCTTGTCTGCCTGTCTGTCTGTTTGTCTGTGTGTCTGTCTTGTCTGCCTGTCTGTCTATCTATCCATCTGTCCATCATGTTTATTCTTTCGTTTGTTCTGTCTGTCTGCCTGTCTGTCTACCTATATGTCTGTCTGTCTATCTATCTATATGTCTGTCCGTCTGCCTGTCTATCTGTCTGTCTGTCTTTCTGTCTGTCTGTCTGTCCGTCCATCATGTTTATTCTTTCGTTCTATCTATCTATCTATCTATCTGTCTATCTGTCTGTCTGTCTGTCTGTCTGTCTGTCTGTCTGTCTGTCTGTCTGTAAAACTCCAAGCTTTTCAAGTGTTTTTTAAACTTTCAGCCAAGGCTTTTTCAATCTAGTTTCATATGTTGTAGTTTTATATCATTCAGAAAACATGATAAAGTCAGGAGTGATTTCACATTTTGCTTCTGATAAATTCTCCTCTGAATGAAATACCGAAGATTAATGCTCAATAGTTGTCTCAAATGTAGTGTAATAATCTGAAGTGAGTATTTGTTCCTGACCAGTTGTTCAGGAACAGTGAAGATCTCTCGTGCCTCCTCATATGAGCAGACCTCCTCCAGACACTCTCTCTCCAGATTTCCCAGCTTCAGCTCCTCCAGGAACGAGTTTGCTCGCCGAACCCGATGTTTCAATGCTTGACTGGCCTCAGACTTACTGAGGAACACTGCAGATGATCAAGAGAGACAGAATTCAAAAGTACAGACGGTGAGTTCACAGCACACTGATGAACTAGATTCTGTGCTTTACAAACAACTGATTCACTAGAAACTCTTCAGATGTACTTCAGATGTACGGCACCACAGACTGTAAAAAATACACGATTACAACAAGGACCTGTGCAACCTTTCCAGTCCACATATCAACCTCCGACAATCAAAACATCCCTGAACTTTTGTGTAATGGGGCATATTGTAATGGGGCATATTGTAATGGGGCATATTGTAATGGGGCATATTGTAATTGGGCATATTGTAATTGGGCATATTGTAATTGGGCATATTGTAATGGGGCATATTGTAATTGGGCATATTGTAATGGGGCATATTGTAATGGGGCATATTGTAATGGGGCATATTGTAATTGGGCATATTGTAATTGGGCATATTGTAATGGGGCATATTGTAATGGGGCATACTGTAATTGGGCATATTGTAATGGGGCATATTGTAATTGGGCATATTGTAATGGGGCATATTGTAATTGGGCATATTGTAATTGGGCATATTGTAATGGGGCATATTGTAATGGGGCATACTGTAATTGGGCATATTGTAATGGGGCATATTGTAATGGGGCATATTGCAATTGGGCATATTGCAATTGGGCATATTGCAATTGGGCATATTGTAATGGGGCATATTGTAATGGGGCATATTGTAATTGGGCATACTGTAATTGGGCATACTGTAATTGGGCATATTGTAATTGGGCATATTGCAATTGGGCATATTGCAATTGGGCATATTGCAATTGGGCATATTGTAATGGGGCATATTGTAATTGGGCATATTGTAATGGGGCATACCGTAATTGGGCATACCGTAATGGGGCATATTGTAATGGGGCATATTGTAATGGGGCATATTGTAATGGGGCATATTGTAATGGGGCATACTGTAATTGGGCATACTGTAATGGGGCATATTGTAATGGGGCATATTGTAATGGGGCATATTGTAATTGGGCATATTGTAATGGGGCATATTGTAATGGGGCATATTGTAATTGGGCATATTGTAATGGGGCATATTGTAATGGGGCATATTGTAATTGGGCATACTGTAATGGGGCATACTGTAATGGGGCATACTGTAATGGGGCATACTGTAATTGGGCATATTGTAATTGGGCATATTGTAATGGGGCATATTGTAATGGGGCATATTGTAATTGGGCATATTGTAATTGGGCATACTGTAATGGGGCATATTGTAATTGGGCATATTGTAATTGGGCATATTGTAATGGGGCATATTGTAATTGGGAATATTGTAATAGGGCATATTGTAATTGGGCATATTGTAATGGGGCATATTGTAATGGGGCATATTGTAATGGGGCATATTGTAATTGGGCATATTGTAATGGGGCATATTGTAATGGGGCATATTGTAATTGAGCATATTGTAATAGGGCATATTGTAATTGGGCATATTGTAATGGGGCATATTGTAATGGGGCATATTGTAATGGGGCATATTGTAATTGGGCATATTGTAATTGGGCATATTGTAATTGGACATATTGTAATTGGGCATATTGTAATGGGGCATATTGTAATTGGGCATATTGTAATTGGGCATATTGTAATGGGGCATATTGTAATTGGGCATATTGTAATTGGGCATATTGTAATTGGACATATTGTAATTGGGCATATTGTAATGGGGCATATTGTAATTGGGCATATTGTAATGGGGCATATTGTAATTGGGCATATTGTAATGGGGCATATTGTAATTGGGTATATTGTAATGGGGCATATTGTAATGGGGCATATTGTAATGGGGCATATTGTAATTGGGTATATTGTAATGGGGCATATTGTAATTGGGCATATTGTAATTGGGCATTGGGCATATTGTAATTGGGCATATTGTAATGGGGCATATTGTAATAGGGCATATTGTAATGGGGCATATTGTAATGGGGCATATTGTAATGGGGCATATTGTAATTGGGCATATTGTAATTGGACATATTGTAATGGGGCATATTGTAATTGGGCATATTGTAATGGGGCATATTGTAATTGGGTATATTGTAATGGGGCATATTGTAATGGGGCATATTGTAATGGGGCATATTGTAATTGGGCATATTGTAATGGGGCATATTGTAATGGGGCATATTGTAATGGGGCATATTGTAATTGGGCATATTGTAATTGGGCATATTGTAATGGGGCATATTGTAATTGGGCATATTGTAATGGGGCATATTGTAATGGGGCATATTGTAATGGGGCATATTGTAATTGGGCATATTGTAATTGGGCATATTGTAATGGGGCATATTGTAATTGGGCATATTGTAATGGGGCATATTGTAATGGGGCATATTGTAATTGGGCATATTGTAATTGGGCATATTGTAATTGGACATATTGTAATTGGGCATATTGTAATGGGGCATATTGTAATTGGACATATTGTAATTGGGCATATTGTAATGGGGCATATTGTAATTGGGCATATTGTAATTGGGCATATTGTAATTGGACATATTGTAATGGGGCATATTGTAATGGGGCATATTGTAATGGGGCATATTGTAATTGGGTATATTGTAATGGGGCATATTGTAATGGGGCATATTGTAATGGGGCATATTGTAATTGGGCATTGGGCATATTGTAATTGGGCATATTGTAATGGGGCATATTGTAATGGGGCATATTGTAATGGGGCATATTGTAATTGGGCATTGGGCATATTGTAATTGGGCATATTGTAATGGGGCATATTGTAATGGGGCATATTGTAATTGGGCATATTGTAATGGGGCATATTGTAATGGGGCATATTGCAATGGGGCATATTGCAATGGGGCATATTGTAATGGGGCATATTGTAATGGGGCATATTGTAATGGGGCATATTGTAATTGGGCATATTGCAATGGGGCATATTGTAATGGGGCATACTGTAATGGGGCATACTGTAATGGGGCATATTGCAATGGGGCATATTGCAATGGGGCATATTGTAATGGGGCATATTGTAATGGGGCATATTGCAATGGGGCATATTGCAATGGGGCATATTGTAATGGGGCATATTGTAATGGGGCATATTGTAATTGGGCATACTGTAATGGGGCATATTGTAATTGGGCATATTGCAATGGGGCATATTGCAATGGGGCATATTGTAATGGGGCATACTGTAATGGGGCATATTGTAATTGGGCATATTGCAATGGGGCATATTGCAATGGGGCATATTGCAATGGGGCATATTGTAATGGGGCATATTGTAATGGGGCATATTGCAATGGGGCATATTGTAATTGGGCATACTGTAATGGGGCATATTGTAATTGGGCATATTGCAATGGGGCATATTGCAATGGGGCATATTGCAATGGGGCATATTGTAATGGGGCATATTGTAATGGGGCATATTGCAATGGGGCATATTGCAATGGGGCATACTGTAATGGGGCATATTGTAATGGGGCATATTGTAATTGGGCATATTGTAATGGGGCATATTGTAATTGGGTATATTGTAATGGGGCATATTGTAATGGGGCATATTGTAATGGGGCATATTGTAATTGGGCATTGGGCATATTGTAATTGGGCATATTGTAATGGGGCATATTGTAATGGGGCATATTGTAATGGGGCATATTGTAATTGGGCATTGGGCATATTGTAATTGGGCATATTGTAATGGGGCATATTGTAATGGGGCATATTGTAATTGGGCATATTGTAATGGGGCATATTGTAATGGGGCATATTGCAATGGGGCATATTGCAATGGGGCATATTGTAATGGGGCATATTGTAATGGGGCATATTGTAATGGGGCATATTGTAATTGGGCATATTGCAATGGGGCATATTGTAATGGGGCATACTGTAATGGGGCATACTGTAATGGGGCATATTGCAATGGGGCATATTGCAATGGGGCATATTGTAATGGGGCATATTGTAATGGGGCATATTGCAATGGGGCATATTGCAATGGGGCATATTGTAATGGGGCATATTGTAATGGGGCATATTGTAATTGGGCATACTGTAATGGGGCATATTGTAATTGGGCATATTGCAATGGGGCATATTGCAATGGGGCATATTGTAATGGGGCATACTGTAATGGGGCATATTGTAATTGGGCATATTGCAATGGGGCATATTGCAATGGGGCATATTGCAATGGGGCATATTGTAATGGGGCATATTGTAATGGGGCATATTGCAATGGGGCATATTGTAATTGGGCATACTGTAATGGGGCATATTGTAATTGGGCATATTGCAATGGGGCATATTGCAATGGGGCATATTGCAATGGGGCATATTGTAATGGGGCATATTGTAATGGGGCATATTGCAATGGGGCATATTGCAATGGGGCATATTGCAATGGGGCATATTGCAATGGGGCATATTGCAATGGGGCATATTGTAATGGGGCATACTGTAATTGGGCATATTGCAATGGGGCATATTGCAATGGGGCATATTGCAATGGGGCATATTGTAATGGGGCATATTGTAATGGGGCATATTGCAATGGGGCATATTGCAATGGGGCATACTGTAATGGGGCATATTGTAATGGGGCATATTGCAATGGGGCATATTGCAATGGGGCATATTGTAATGGGGCATATTGTAATTGGGCATATTGCAATGGGGCATATTGCAATGGGGCATATTGCAATGGGGCATATTGCAATGGGGCATATTGTAATTGGGCATATTGCAATGGGGCATATTGCAATGGGGCATATTGTAATGGGGCATATTGCAATGGGGCATATTGTAATGGGGCATATTGTAATGGGGCATATTGCAATGGGGCATATTGTAATGGGGCATATTGCAATTGGGCATATTGCAATTGGGCATATTGTAATGGGGCATATTGTAATGGGGCATATTGTAATTGGGCATATTGCAATGGGGCATATTGTAATGGGGCATATTGCAATTGGGCATATTGCAATGGGGCATATTGTAATTGGGCATATTGTAATGGGGCATATTGTTGTGCCAAAAGGGCTCACAACAGAAGTTTTGGAGTTAATGGGTCATTGATAAATAAGCTCCTCAGAGTTGATTAAAATGAGAAATATTTAAAAATTGAGTTTAAAACACGTGTATCAAAGTCAAAGAAATGTGATCTTTGTGTCCATGTTGGTTTCACACAATTTGGTCAACATTTATATCATTGTATATAGTGTATATATACATATATATATTTAATAAAGATTTAATAACTGTCAAATATAGTAACCATCAATTAAGGAATACATGAGTACACAAATGAATCAATAATAAAAAAGATAAAACATTTAGTTTTTACAAATATGAATTTTGAGTCAAGAATATAAAGATGTTTTCTCAGGGTTTCTCCATTTGACCTGACAAAAATGTCAAAATATTGATATCAAATGATATGACAAAATAAATAAATATACTGTATATATATTTTGAATGTCTAAAGTCTCGCTGTTATTAATGTCAGAAATGGCGAGCTACACGTCGGGTACACCACATGACTTTGGTTGACAAATATTTTAAATGATTTGTCTTGCCCCAGAGGGTTCGTTATCTTTGAGTTACTCTCGTACAGCGTGTAAACAGAGTGAATATAGATCAGAAACACTGAAAGCATCAAGCCATTGAGACGAGACATGAACAGCTCATTCTTTAAACACTTCAGGTGTCTTTCTTACCTGCTGGAAGCCCAGAGCATGCTGGTATAGCGAGCAGTACGAGGATCATGTGAGACAGCTCCATTCTCTTCAGGTTTGACTCCATCATATTTTAGTTTCAGGATCGAAGTCCAGTGTGTATGTCAACCTCATCGGCGGGTGTTGCACAATCATACAGTCTGTGACTGAAGCTGCTCGTTCTAGAAACTCAACAGCAGATGGAGCCTGTTCTGACCTGATCACAAACATTCATGTGTACCAAATGTACTGTAAGTTAAAGTTAATAACCGCAGCTCTACATCAGCAGAGGTTTAGCGCAGGAGGGGGACATTTTTTAGAAAGGTAGAAAAATTGGCCCATTTTGCCAGAAGTTAGAGACGTGAGCAAATTAAAATGACAAATACACTGTTGAGCCAAAGGAATAATGATCAGATGTTGCTGTTTCGGAAGGAAATTGGTACTTTAATTCACCAAAGTGGCGTTCAGCTGATCAGAGTATATTCAGGACATCACTGATGTGAAACAGCATCACTATCTGAAAGTCATTTTTGATCAAATCTAGACAGCAGCATCACTCCAACACCTTATCCTCGAGTAATCGTGATAAATGGATCGAGTGACCATCGGGTTCTTGGTCACCTCCCTGACTAAGGCCCTTCTCCCCCGATCGCTCAGTTTGGCCTGGCAGTTAGCTCTAGGAGGAGTCCTGGTGGTTCCAAACTTCTTCCATTTACGGATGATGAAGGCCACTGTGCTCATTGGGACCTTCAATGCTGCAGAAATGTTTCCGTACCCTTCCCCAGATCTGTGCCTCGATACAATCCTGTCTCGGAGATCTACAGACAATTCCTTAGACTTCATGTCTTGTGCTGTGACATGCACTGTTCACTGTGGGACCTTATATAGACAGGTGTGTGCCTTTCCAAATCATGTCCAATCAACTGAAGTTGCCACAGGTGGACTCCAATCAGGTTGTAGAAACATCTCATGGATGATCAGTGGAAACAGGACGCACCTGAGTGAAATTTTGAGTGTCATGCAAAGGGTGTGAATACTTATGTACATGTGATTTTTATTTTTTATAAATTTGTAAAGATTTCAAACAAACTTCTTTCACGTTGTCATTATGGGGTATTGCTTGTAGAATTTTGAGGAAAATAATGAATTTAATCAATTTTGGAATAAAGCTGTAACAACAAAATGTGGAAAAAGTGAAGCGCTGGGAATACTTTCCGGATGTACATTGTGATCAGTTGAATGCCACTTTGGTGAATAAAATTACCAATTTCTTTCCATAAGAGCAAAATCTGTACATTATTCCAAACTTTTGGCCACAGCTGTAAACTGTCAACAAAAACCATCTTTTGTGATTCGCATCTTTTTAGGTATTTTTCCTCAGTGTAGCACTTCTTATGTATTATTCATTGGCAAACAACACAAAAGAAAAACTAAAGAGAAAAAGGGGGCGCAAAAAGAAAAATGAGGTTGGCACCGTTTCTGGCTCACTGTCTAAAAAACTATAAAACATCAGATTTATAATAGAGGTCGACTCTTTTATTGGCAATGTGTTCATATGGTCAGACTAGACAAGTTCAACTGAACAAGACTTGGTGACGTTTCCTCCACTAGCTGTAAACACACACAAGAAATCTGGACTTGATTCGATAAGTCTATAAGTGGTCATAGAGGAAGTGACCTGCCATAGGAAAGGAATGGGACATAATTGAACTAGTCAAATATAAATCAATAAATCAGACACACGGCAGAAAACAAACACACATAAATGAAGGGGTGAGACTATAAACATCCAGAATGCAGAATATTCCAGCAGATGTCACCAGAGACCCCCAAGGCATGACATGATGTTTTCACACTCTTTCAGCTGAACTGCAGGATTACTGAAGTGAAGATAATATAATATGTGATTATTTATAGGCAATCAATGGAGTAATTTAGAGCTAATCTTGATCGAATGTTCAGAATGTGACAACAGTGATGATGTAACAATTACACGATGCATCTGTATTTCTATAACGTCTCTTTGAATTGAAAACTTTTCTCGAATTGTACCTAAAGCACTTAACATTGCAGGCGCTGCTGCTTCCTCCAGGAAATGTAAATCTAGTCTGAAATCTTGATGTTCAGAACGCAGCGAGAGATGAGCAGCTCTTTACGTGCTACTGTAACACCACAGAGAGATGTGCGGTTTATACATTAAACACTCGTCTCACTGACACACACTTTTATTTTTAACAAAAGTCAAATATAAACATGATTACAAGAGCCATGAGTAAAAGCATACATCAGTGCCCTCACGTCTACAACACTAAAGTCATCTGAATGAAATCACATGAAGACACTCGATACAGAAACGGCTTCTTTATTAAAGGTAATTTACTACAAAAGAACTGCAATAAACTCCATTAATAGTGCACAAATATTAACCATGACAGACGTTTAAGTAATGAGTAATGCCATTTTTAGCAACTATATGTGAAATATATGAAAATAAAGTGAAATATGTAGATTGAGATATTTGTATCGGCAACAGAAAGTAACATTAACGAACACAAGTGTGCGCCGCATGCTAATGATCATCTGTTACTTCATCGTTCTCTTGGTGTTGAGAATAAGACGCTGTTTTCTGATGCGTTCAGAGGGGAAGTCTCGTACACTGCAGGATGGAAACCACATCTGTGGGCATCACTTCCTGTGCATGTGTGTGTATGTAGAGTGAAGAGCACAAAGTAAAAGAGTTTGAGAGTCAAACAGACAGAATCATTTTAGGGCAGCTCCTGCAGGATGTGAGAGATTTGCCCCGGGGCATTAATCAGCGTGTCTCTCCACTCTTGCGGCATGCTCGAGTTGATATACGCCGCTCTGGCACCCAGAAGAGCTCCTAAAGCGGCACCTCTGTTACAGTTCTCACCTGCGGATACACACACACACACACACACACACACACACGCGGTTAGATAATCACCCGCCTGTAACACACATGACAGATGACCACACATGTCTATACAGGAGTCAATGTGCAGTAATTAATGCAACTGACTAAACTACATTTGTCCAAAAGCATCAACATTATACAATCATCCAACTGAAGCATGCCCGCTACTACAAATGGCCAAGCTAAACATGCTCACCTAAACAAGTGAGCCAATCAGAAGCTCCTTCCTTCATTCACGCTATCTGATAGGCTAGATTTTTGTTTTGTGTCAACACATTCAAGTTCACGTAACTAATGCGTCATAAAGCGCTAAGGATGAATCTCAGTTGCCTCCGCGTCTGTGACCGCCAATCCGCGCATCTGATCACGTGACTCGTTGTGCATGACAATTTGGTTACCCCATGTGACTCTACCCTCCCTAGCAACTGGGCCAATTTGGTTACCCCATGTGACTCTACCTTCCCTAGCAACCGGGCCAATTTGGTTACCCCATGTGACTCTACCCTCCCTAGCAACCGGCCCAATTTGGTTACCCCATGTGACTCTACCCTCCCTAGCAACTGGGCCAATTTGGTTACCCCATGTGACTCTACCCTCCCTAGCAACCGGGCCAATTTGGTTACCCCATGTGACTCTACCCTCCCTAGCAACCGGCCCAATTTGGTTACCCCATGTGACTCTACCCTCCCTAGCAACTGGGCCAATTTGGTTACCCCATGTGACTCTACCCTCCCTAGCAACCGGCCCAATTTGGTTACCCCATGTGACTCTACCCTCCCTAGCAACTGGGCCAATTTGGTTACCCCATGTGACTCTACCCTCCCTAGCAACTGGGCCAATTTGGTTACCCCATGTGACTCTACCCTCCCTAGCAACCGGGCCAATTTGGTTACCCCATGTGACTCTACCCTCCCTAGCAACTGGGCCAATTTGGTTACCCCATGTGACTCTACCCTCCCTAGCAACTGGGCCAATTTGGTTACCCCATGTGACTCTACCCTCCCTAGCAACCGGGCCAATTTGGTTACCCCATGTGACTCTACCCTCCCTAGCAACCGGCCCAATTTGGTTACCCCATGTGACTCTACCCTCCCTAGCAACTGGGCCAATTTGGTTACCCCATGTGACTCTACCCTCCCTAGCAACCGGCCCAATTTGGTTACCCCATGTGACTCTACCCTCCCTAGCAACTGGGCCAATTTGGTTACCCCATGTGACTCTACCCTCCCTAGCAACCGGGCCAATTTGGTTACCCCATGTGACTCTACCCTCCCTAGCAACTGGGCCAATTTGGTTACCCCATGTGACTCTACCCTCCCTAGCAACTGGGCCAATTTGGTTACCCCATGTGACTCTACCCTCCCTAGCAACTGGGCCAATTTGGTTACCCCATGTGACTCTACCCTCCCTAGCAACCGGCCCAATTTGGTTACCCCATGTGACTCTACCCTCCCTAGCAACTGGGCCAATTTGGTTACCCCATGTGACTCTACCCTCCCTAGCAACCGGGCCAATTTGGTTACCCCATGTGACTCTACCCTCCCTAGCAACCGGCCCAATTTGGTTACCCCATGTGACTCTACCCTCCCTAGCAACCGGGACAATTTGGTTACCCCATGTGACTCTACCCTCCCTAGCAACCGGGCATATTTGGTTACCCCATGTGACTCTACCCTCCCTAGCAACCGGCCCAATTTGGTTACCCCATGTGACTCTACCCTCCCTAGCAACCGGCCCAATTTGGTTACCCCATGTGACTCTACCCTCCCTAGCAACCGGGACAATTTGGTTACCCCATGTGACTCTACCCTCCCTAGCAACCGGGCATATTTGGTTACCCCATGTGACTCTACCCTCCCTAGCAACCGGCCCAATTTGGTTACCCCATGTGACTCTACCCTCCCTAGCAACCGGCCCAATTTGGTTACCCCATGTGACTCTACCCTCCCTAGCAACCGGGACAATTTGGTTACCCCATGTGACTCTACCCTCCCTAGCAACCGGGCATATTTGGTTACCCCATGTGACTCTACCCTCCCTAGCAACCGGCCCAATTTGGTTACCCCATGTGACTCTACCCTCCCTAGCAACCGGCCCAATTTGGTTACCCCATGTGACTCTACCCTCCCTAGAAACCGGCCCAATTTGGTTACCGCATGTGACTCTACCCTCCTTAGCAACCGGCCCAATTTGGTTACCGCATGTGACTCTACCCTCCTTAGCAACCGGCCCAATTTGGTTACCGCATGTGACTCTACCCTCCCTAGCAACCGGCCCAGTTTGGTTACCCCATGTGACTCTACCCTCCCTAGAAACCGGCCCAATTTGGTTACCCCATGTGACTCTACCCTCCCTAGCAACCGGCCCAATTTGGTTACCCCATGTGACTCTACCCTCCCTAGAAACCGGCCCAATTTGGTTACCGCATGTGACTCTACCCTCCTTAGCAACCGGCCCAATTTGGTTACCGCATGTGACTCTACCCTCCTTAGCAACCGGCCCAATTTGGTTACCGCATGTGACTCTACCCTCCCTAGCAACCGGCCCAATTTGGTTACCGCATGTGACTCTACCCTCCTTAGCAACCGGCCCAATTTGGTTACCCCATGTGACTCTACCCTCCCTAGCAACCGGGACAATTTGGTTATCCCATGTGACTCTACCCTCCCTAGCAACCGGGCCAATTTGGTTAACCCATGTGACTCTACCCTCCCTAGCAACCAGACTGAAACTCATTCTGTGAAATCTCATGACTAAAATCATGTCTGCATGCTATGCAAACCTTTAGTCATTGTTGTGTTTGCATGTGTAATTAGTTCTTATGTACAATTATTATCTTTTATTTGTTTGGAGATGTTTTTGGACACTATGATCAATTATATTTGTAATGATGTAACTTTTTTGTTGTTTTTGCCGAGTTATAAACCTTTAATTTTGTGAATGTCACTGAAACAGTCACTGGAAATCTTTAAAAACACCTTCAGAGCTTAAAGGGTTAAATATAGTTGAACTAGTTTTTGTTATTATCTTGTTTTGAAACTAACACATTTTTAATGTACAGACTTTTTTGGCAGGAGATTACTAGTTTGAGTAGTTATGAGTCATTTATAGCAAGAAGTTTCAGTTTCAAAGGAGCTTCACCGACACACACACTCTCACACACTCACACACACACACTCTCACACACACACATACATACATACATACACACACACACACATACACACAAACACACACACACACAGACTCACACACAATCTCTCACACACACACACTCACACAGACTCACACACAATCTCTCAAACACACACACACACAGACTCACACACACACTCTCACACACAATCTCTCTCACACACACACACACACACACACACACACAGACTCACACACAATCTCTCTCACACACACACACACAGACTCACACACAATCTCTCACACACAATCTCTCACACACACACACACACACAAACTCACACACAATCTCTCACACACACACACACACACACACACACAGACTCACACACAATCTCTCACACACACACACACACACACACACACAATCTCTCACACACAATCTCTCACACACAATCTCTCACACACACACACACACACACACACAGACACACACACTCACACACACACACACATTTAGAAACACACCTCCACAGTTAGTGTTGGCCAGGATGCCCCCCATCACGTCATTATGAAAGATGTATGCCAAGTAAAACAGACTGCTGAGAGCTCCTGAAGAGATGAAACACACACACAGTCACACACACACACACACACACAACCAATCACACATGTTTAAATCATTAATAGTTTAGTGTGTGATTGTGTGTAACCTTGTGTGTAACAGGCGAGACCGAGCGACTCCACGGCTGTCTGATGAACCTTCAGTCGTTCTTCTGATGATGCTGCAAACCTGAAGCACAAAGTATTCATTAAACTGATCCCAAACCAGCACGCCACTAAAAACAGCCCAAACACACAACACTGATTTACCAAACCATTAAACACTCTCACGAAACATGTTTATATTTGGGGTCTCCAGCCTGATTGACATGACAATGTATATATACTTTACAAGAATGCACTTACAGTGTGAACATTCATGTGGCTTCCACTCACAACCGTACAGTTATATTCATCTTAATGGATCAATAGAAATGTTATATTTAAATATCCACTGATACAGTGTGGATGGAGACAGTTTGTTTGCATGTGGCGGAAACTTCAAATCTAATGTCATTTCCCAAATTATAAGTATAATCATAATTTCCCCACATTGTCAGAGAACTGAAAACAAACATGACACAGACCACGATGGAAATGTTAGTGACGGATGATGACTGTTTGAAGTGCAACGTCAGATTGAGATGCTTAAAATGCAATAAATGCAGCTTTAATTATTATAATAAACATACAGTACCGGCGCAACGTTTAGGGCCACTTACTCATTCTTTATTGTTATCTTCACATTTGAGAATAATAGTTGCACAAAGATATTTCTGTCTACAGAAGTAAATTAATTTGATTTGTAACATTACACCAAGTCAATAATAAAGGTCAGAATAAGTTTGTGAACCCCTGATTTAATGTACGCCCTCACTGAAGCACTAGAGCATGTGTAAGCCCGTTTATGGGTGCAATGGCGTCTCCAATAATACGGGTGAAGGTCTCTTCTCTACTGTCTTTTCTCTCATGTATTACCTCGTTATTTCATCTGACTCCATAAATGAAAAAAGGTTTTAATGATATCTGAGCATCATTAAAAGTGAGCGAATGTTTGATTATTCTTTTTAACTCTTCAATTATACCTTACCCGTTCAGATTAAGAAACTGTCGCTTTGAGGTCCTCGCGTGTGCGTCTCACAATCACAAGCGGCCAGTATTGGATCATCAAACAGAGGTAATGGCTATATATCTGAGATCGGTCACGTATACACAATCAAAGATACTTCAGTATAGCCCCCATGGAACTGCATACATTTGAATTTAACTTTTCTTCAGTAGAGGTCACGGCCACTATCACAGATGTAAGTTGACCAACATAACTTCTCTTATAATAGCTTTGGATTGGCCATGTCGTGGTTTCCCGCGTACACTTATCTGAAGAAACATCAAATTAAAACAGAGGTAAGACACACCCGAATCTAAGATTGGTCAAGCAGCATTTAGCTGTTCTAAACGGAAACACACTTTCTGTCTTTGCAAACCAAGTACACTTGAACTGATGCCAAATATTAGTCGTCACTAATCTGACGCAGACTTGCGGTAACATACGAATCGCTCAATCTGTTTGGGAAAAAACAATTTCAGAGTCAGTCAGAATAAAATCAAATGTTCACAATTTATTGACCAGGTAACATAACAAGTTCATCGCAGTCGCCTGATATAAACTGTGTGGGATCGTCTGACTACAGAGAACCACGAACGATGTGCCACATCTCCTTAAATACCCAAATAATTCAATAAGCTAACCAAATGGTGCTGTCTGTCATTATAATTAGATTTGGGTCCCCTATTGAGGGGGTTCCTGTACATTTACATACAGGAGGTATGGAGGATCTGGGGGAGGGTACACCTTTAAGGGGCACACCACATCTCTCATGTTTTATAACTTCTTCTAGCGTTTCATTATGGCTGTGAGGATGAGACCAGTTTACCAGGCGCACTGAGACACTTTAAATGATACCAAACATGTTATAGTTACTTTCTGTACACACTTGACATTGCATAGTGAGCTTTAAGTGAGGAGGAGGAAGATGATGAGACTGTAGAAGGGAGGTGTGAGCTGCACTGTGCGCTGCATGTCGGATGTTGCTGTTACATGCGCAAGAGTGAGGACTAGCCCAGACTCGCTGGCACCCGCCTTACAGTCAGTAACTAACACCTGTCTTCTAAACACTCGTCCTCATCTCCTCATTCACTCTGAAATGGTGATCATTCACACGGCCTGACAAGTGTTACTGAGCGTCTGCTGCTCACACGGTGACTGACCTCTCTGCACGCTGTATAAAGGGTTGGCATGTGTCCCAGGCGTCCAGCACGGGTGATTTCAGGGCATTCTCTGCCAGCTGCCTCAGACACGCTCCGTTCAGTGTGCCGTGGAGCACTCCCGCATACAGACACACAAACTGCTCCAGCTTCGGATGAGGGTGAGTGAGTTTCACAAACCTCACTGCAGCAGACACCTCGACACATTACAACAACATTACTCCATTTATTATGGCGCCCATAATCGTGACTTTAAGATCTGCTGCATTCATCTCAAATGTGACTCTTTACAGTGATTGGCCGTTAGGTGATGATGTCATGTAGTCTGAGAGCACTCACTGATTCCTCCTGATTGGCCGAGGCAGACAGCAGGACAAATGGGATGGTCATAGGCAGACAGCCAATAGCGTTCAGTTGACCGTCAGGAAATGACACGTTCATCATGTGACTGGAGCGCCGCTCTGCAAACTCCAGAATCTGATGAAGAACCGAGTCACAGAAGAGTTCATGAGTCTGACGCAGGTGAGAAACAGGTGAGCTCAAGGTAAATCAAACAAATGAAGGACAATATAACAAAACAACAGTCATGCATATATTGTGTACGTCTTCGGTCTATGCTTTTAAAACAGGGAGTATATATTTATTTATTTAATTATTTTCTCCCCAATTTGGAATTATTTTCATAAAGCAAAACTTAATTTCTTATTTTTGTCTTTTGATTTTGGGGTGAAATATGCTGCTTTATCATCATCACCCATTCGCCCTTTAAGCCGATAAAGGAATAATTATCAAATATTAATAACTTCAGTCTTGACCAACACACAATCGGTGTCGTTTGAAAGTTCAGAAGCTCTATTTTCCAATGCATGTGACATTATGAGCAAAACTGAACAAGTGCTTTAAAATCTGCAGATAAATCAGAAGTGATCAGTTTTGATCATTTATTAATAATTCTGAACATATTATTACAATCAGTAAAAACATCAAACTGATCAAATATTCATGTCTCATATGTTGTTGGAAAGATCTTAAAGAGTAAAATACAACCAGACTATTTGTTTTACTCACAGATGAAACTATAGCGAGTAACAGCTAAACAAATGTGTTGCTTATATGCCGCGTTTTCACTTATAACTTCACGAATAATAAACAGAACATAAAATCTCACATATCATTATTTAGAGTCAGTGATTATCTTTCAAACGAGTCCACACACAAGATAATCAGATGTATTGATCATTAGATAATCCACATGAAGCACAATGTTACATATGACCACCAGGAGATGGCGCCAAATACATGACACAGACTCAATGATGACTCAAATGACACAGAATGAAACTGAATGAGGTAATTATCTTTCAAACGAGTCCACACACAAGATAATCAGATGTATAGATCATTAGATAATCCACATGAAGCACAATGTTACATATGACCACCAGGAGATGGCGCCAAATACACGACACAGACTCAATGATGACTCAAATGACACAGAATGAAACTCATTCTGTGAAATCTCATGACTAAAATCATGTCTGCATGCTATGCAAACCTTTAGTCATTGTTGTGTTTGCATGTGTAATTAGTTCTTATGTACAATTATTATCTTTTATTTGTTTGGAGATGTTTTTGGACACTATGATCAATTATATTTGTAATGTTGGAACGTTTGATTGTTTTCTCAGATACAGGTGACATGATTGGAAACAAAACAAAAGCAGTTTTTCTGAGCCTCCTTAATTACACCCAGAGATGTATAATGTGAAATAAGTGGAATTGTTCTCAGAATTCAGTCTCAGTATTTATAATCTATATAATATATTTCTGTAAGTTTTCTTTACAATGACACCAAACACTCGACCCTCCTTGTTTGTCTCTTTTGTCGAGTTATCAGTCTTTAATTTTGGGTATGCCACTGACACAGGAAATCTTTCAAAACAGCTTCAGAGTTTAAAGGGTTAAAGACAACAGTTTCACCTCTCTCGGTGTGGTGGGTTTGAGCTCCTGCCAATCAGAGAAGAATGATCTGTGAAAGGACTCTGCATACGTGTCGTCGTGTGTTCCGGGACACGTCATGAACTGAACATAATCTGACAGAACAGCAGCTCTCGCTTCAGGATCCGTAACACTGACGAAGTGACCGGCGCTCAGAACCCGCGCCACCCGCAGGGCACATAGAGTGTTCAGGGTGTTCTCGCCCGCTTTCAGACCTACACGGCACACGAGAGGTCGTACTTCAATAAATGCTCGTAATGAGATCTCAAGTACATGTTCATCTGATACAATCTTTAAGTGTTTTACCTTGATGGTAATGCACTGATCCTCTCTGAGCCATCCAGAACTTCAGCTTATCATGTAGAATCACATTACCCACCACAGGAGCCCTGGCACCAGACGACCAGCCCGTGCGCCCGCTGCCAGCTGTTGAGCACCATTCATCATCATTACATACGAATCCTATACATCTTAACATCAGCAGGTGTTTTAATGAGGACAGAACGCACGAATAACTGAATGTTCATGCTCTTATAAGCTGTGTCACCTGCATTAGACAGGGTGAGTATGCTGGACGGGTGTCGGTCTCGCGGGGCATTGAATCCTCTGATCCAGCCACCGAAGTCGGATTTGATGTCATGGGTGTTGTAGTACCAGTGAACGGGCATCGACATAGCGTCCGCCGCACACATGCCCCACAGCGCATCAGCGACTGACCTGCGCACCTGAGACTGCATCCTCACTCAACACATGAATACAGAAAAACACATCACATCCCCGTACAAACATTAATTATGCAGTATGCAATCATTTTTATAGGGACTAAAAAAATAACAAAAAGTTTTTGTTCGATCTGACACATATCATTACTTAGAGGAGGTGATTATCTTTCAAACGAGTCCACACACAAGATAGTGAGTCTGGTTTAGGGTTAGGGTGGGGTTAGTCAGAGGGGAACTGGCCCCCATGGTGAGTCTGGTTTAGGGTTAGGGTGGGGTTGGTCAGAGGGGAACTGGCCCCCACAGCGAGTCTGGTTTAGGGTTAGGGTGGGGTTGGTCAGAGGGGAACTGGCCCCCACAGTGAGTCTGGTTTAGGGTTAGGGTGGGGTTGGTCAGAGGGGAACTGGTCCCCACAGCGAGTCTGGTTTAGGTTTAGGGTGGGGTTAGTCAGAGGGGAACTGGCCCCCACAGCGAGTCTGGTTTAGGGTTAGGGTGGGGTTAGTCAGAGGGGAACTGGTCCCCACAGCGAGTCTGGTTTATGGTTAGGGTGGGGTTAGTCAGAGGGGAACTGGCCCCCACAGCGAGTCTGGTTTATGGTTAGGGTGGGGTTATTCAGAGGGGAACTGGTCCCCACAGCGAGTCTGGTTTATGGTTAGGGTGGGGTTATTCAGAGGGGAACTGGCCCCCACAGCGAGTCTGGTTTATGGTTAGGGTGGGGTTGGTCAGAGGGGAACTGGCCCCCACAGCGAGTCTGGTTTATGGTTAGGGTGGGGTTGGTCAGAGGGGAACTGGCCCCCACAGTGAGTCTGGTTTAGGGTTAGGGTGGGGTTGGTCAGAGGGGAACTGGTCCCCACAGCGAGTCTGGTTTAGGGTTAGGGTGGGGTTGGTCAGAGGGGAACTGGTCCCCACAGCGAGTCTGGTTTAGGGTTAGGGTGGGGTTGGTCAGAGGGGAACTGGTCCCCACAGCGAGTCTGGTTTAGGGTTAGGGTGGGGTTGGTCAGAGGGGAACTGGCCCCCACAGTGAGTCTGGTTTAGGGTTAGGGTGGGGTTGGTCAGAGGGGAACTGGTCCCCACAGCGAGTCTGGTTTAGGGTTAGGGTGGGGTTGGTCAGAGGGGAACTGGCCCCCACAGCGAGTCTGGTTTAGGGTTAGGGTGGGGTTGGTCAGAGGGGAACTGGCCCCCACAGCGAGTCTGGTTTAGGGTTAGGGTGGGGTTGGTCAGAGGGGAACTGGCCCCCACAGCGAGTCTGGTTTAGGGTTAGGGTGGGGTTGGTCAGAGGGGAACTGGCCCCCACAGCGAGTCTGGTTTAGGGTTAGGGTGGGGTTGGTCAGAGGGGAACTGGCCCCCACAGCGAGTCTGGTTTAGGGTTAGGGTGGGGTTGGTCAGAGGGGAACTGGCCCCCACAGCGAGTCTGGTTTAGGGTTAGGGTGGGGTTGGTCAGAGGGGAACTGGCCCCCACAGCGAGTCTGGTTTAGGGTTAGGGTGGGGTTGGTCAGAGGGGAACTGGCCTCCACAGCGAGTCTGGTTTAGGGTTAGGGTGGGGTTGGTCAGAGGGGAACTGGCCCCCACAGCGAGTCTGGTTTAGGGTTAGGGTGGGGTTGGTCAGAGGGGAACTGGCCCCCACAGCGAGTCTGGTTTAGGGTTAGGGTGGGGTTGGTCAGAGGGGAACTGGCCCCCACAGCGAGTCTGGTTTAGGGTTAGGGTGGGGTTAGTCAGAGGGGAACTGGCCCCCACAGCGAGTCTGGTTTAGGGTTAGGGTGGGGTTGGTCAGAGGGGAACTGGCCCCCACAGCGAGTCTGGTTTAGGGTTAGGGTGGGGTTGGTCAGAGGGGAACTGGCCCCCACAGCGAGTCTGGTTTAGGGTTAGGGTGGGGTTGGTCAGAGGGGAACTGGCCCCCACAGCGAGTCTGGTTTAGGGTTAGGGTGGGGTTGGTCAGAGGGGAACTGGCCTCCACAGCGAGTCTGGTTTAGGGTTAGGGTGGGGTTGGTCAGAGGGGAACTGGCCCCCACAGCGAGTCTGGTTTAGGGTTAGGGTGGGGTTAGTCAGAGGGGAACTGACCCCCACAGCGAGTCTGGTTTAGGGTTAGGGTGGGGATAGTCAGAGGGGAACTGGCCCCCACAGCGAGTCTGGTTTAGGGTTAGGGTGGGGTTAGTCAGAGGGGAACTGGCCCCCACAGCGAGTCTGGTTTAGGGTTAGGGTGGGGTTAGTCAGAGGGGAACTGGCCCCCACAGCGAGTCTGGTTTAGGGTTAGGGTGGGGTTAGTCAGAGGGGAACTGGCCCCCACAGCGAGTCTGGTTTAGGGTTAGGGTGGGGTTGGTCAGAGGGGAACTGGCCCCCACAGCGAGTCTTCTCACATTGTGTAATCGTATTTTATCTAATTACACAATGATGATTCATCAACATTATAGACATTATAGTTTTATCGTTTGTTAATGTCTGATCTTCTGTAAAGCTGCTGTGAAACGATGTGTGTTGTGAAAGCTCTATATAAATAAATATGACTGGACTTGAAATGACTTTTAACTTGTTTAAATAAACTTTACTCACCAGATAATTAATAGACTGATATACAGAATCAGTGTTTCAGTTCCAAAATCAGTAATTATGCACATTTTCTGTTTTCCAATATATCTTCAGTTAAATATTGTGCAAAAAAATAAATAATAATAATAATAATTAATATCAACAATTGTGTGTATACCTACTTTGCATCATTTAATTGTTATTATAATCTATCATATTCTGTATAATGGCATTATATCACGCACACTTCACTCTATTGAAAAAACACATTGGTTGCATAAAATTACTATTACACAGAATGTCATTTGAATAGAGCAGCACATTTACGCCTACACAAACTATACATTAAACATATGAGTGAATCAATCATATACATTTGAATGAATGAATGAATATCTTACTGTAAGTCCTCTGTCCAGTGAACGCAAACACACTCCGTATGTTTCTATCAGCTGTGTAATAATTGCATAACTGCACAATCATTGTGTTATGAAACCTTAAAGGAGGTGCATTACATCATACATGACCTATGTAACATACATAACGTATGTAACATAATGTCATAGAACTGCTCTGTTATGCATGACAACTAACAAACGTGTTAGCCTACAAAGAACATCTGTTTACTGTGTTATTACTGTAGTAAAATAAACATCTGATTTCGATATTACACAGACAGACATCCTTAACCGAGTACTGAATCACTGATGGATCATGAACTCATGAACACTTAATCTTTATAAACAGGTCACACCACATTAGTAACACTGTCCAATGTCGGATTAAACTCTACAGTAATTATTATCACTTTAATAAAGAAAGCGCTTAATGAGTCAGTGTAAAATCACTAGTTATGAGATAGCGAGCATCGATTGCTTTGGACTTCTACTTGAATCACAACATCGGAGGACCGTTTGATTCATTTTAGCGAGTCGGTTCGTTGCCATGATACACGGTTCACCAAATCGTTTGAGTGTTTTTAGAAGCATTTTAAGTCACTATAAAACACGTTTGAGTTCAATACTGAAGTATATCACGATTCTTCAATTAGAGTTTAAAAACTGGGTTTGGAGAGGAGAATCGATCTTCAAACGCTTGCGTGAATCGACTCGAATGAATCATTCAAAAGAACCGGTTCGATTCGCAAATCAAACAACAGGAGAGAAGTGAATTGTGGGTGATTCTCCACTGATGTCGTGTGGATTCGTTCACTTTAATGAAGTCTTATAAGTAATACTTTTGATATTTTTATACAGTTTGCATCTGCGTTTCTTCATTGTGATGATGTGTTTAATCTCTCGCTTGCACCGTGTTGTTGCTAAGTAACGCATTTGTGAGTTTCACTCAGATTTTCACTCGTGGTATTGTTGTGCAGGTCTTTAATCGTGAGAATATTCTTACAGTGATGTAAATGAATCTTTAATGTGGTGTTTGATCAATTTACTGCAATATATAATCGATCATACAGAGAGATGATCCAGATGGAGTCAGGTAAGATGATCATTACTAATCGATATATGTGATGTGTTGATTGATTATTGATCAGAATCTGATGATGTGTTTCAGAGAGAGCACAGGTCTTCTGGGAGGATGTGGATGTTGATTCAGTGTTTGATGAACTGCTGGATTTACTGCATCACTTGAGAGAAGCTATAAGAACAAACACTGCCACAGACAAAGGCACACACACACACACACACACACACACTCATTCATACACACACACACACACTCATTCATACACTACATACACAAATACACACACACACACACTCATTCATATACACACACTCATTCATATACACACACACTCGCACACACACTCATTCATATACACACACTCATTCATATACACACACACACACACACACACATTCATATACACACACACACACATTCATATATACACACAGAGAAACACTCATACACACACAGACACACACACACACACACACACACACACTCACACATACACTCATACTCACACACACACACACACACAGACACACTCATACACACACACACACACACACACACACACACTCATACACACTCACACACACGTCTCTCATTTATATTTATTTCTACATGTTATTCACTATCACCTGCACTCATGTGATGTTACAGAGTATGTTCAGGCGATGAAGATCATTCTAGACTCTGAACTGACTGTGGAAAGGGCTGATACCATTGAAGAAGTGCTGATCGATGAAGGTTTGTGCTCCTCTGATCTACATCGGCTGCTTCATCATCATATTGTTCAGTGTGTGACTGTTGTGTTTCAGATATACTGACAGTGACTGTATCAGAGTCTCAGAGTCCTGACAGGTTGAGGAACGGTGTCGTGACAGAGGAAGTGCTCCAGAAGGACAGCTCAAGGTTAGGCAGCATCAGATGGGACTTTAGACACTGCCGAAAGTACTTATAAGTATTTCATAGCGTCTGATGTTCTTAAAGGGGTCATGGCATGCCTTTTCTTTTAATATGTTCTTTAAGGTTCATTTAAAATAATAGTAATGTTTTTGTTCAAAGTCTTATATTTGTGTAACATTTTAAACCCTTCGTCAGAAACACTCTGTTTTGGTGCTGCTTCTCCTTTAAGAAGTGACTGTACACGCCCACTTTTGTGATTGGCTCTCTGCTCTTGACTCTATTTGCCATACTGGGCGGGGCTACAGAAGTCCTTAAAGGTAAAGTAGGTGTTGATTAGGGGTGTAACGATCCATTGATCTAGATCGATCCAATGTAAAGATGTCAATGCAGACATTCTCTCATGTCAGCCGCGTCCGAACACATTTCATCAGGCGGTGAATCTTATTACATTCATTTCACTTTATGAGCACTAAATATGCTTTTCATGTGGGACTCGTATGTGCACGGGGTATTCGAAGCTAAATTGGGCTCTGCTATCGCATGCGTCAACCAGTTCTTCCTGTGAAACGTGAGCTCCAGACCGGTGACGGGATCACGCGCTCCTTCAAGCGCGAGCTCCAGACCGGTGTGCGAGCGCATCTTGATGAAGCGTCTGATTTACACTCCTACTGTTGATGTGTAGTTGTGGAGGCGGTCAGATGCAAATGTCAATCATAGTGTGACATCACAATGAGGAGGTCGAGAACGAGTCGTTTTGGCAGATTCATTTCAACAAATGCACTTTTAAAGTTTACAGTATGTTTAAATAATGACCTCTTACATGTCACGATGTCATGACCCCTTTAATATGTGTTTAATATTCTAGTTACAAATACACAAATCAAGATGTTCAATTGAACGATCGTCAGTGGAACGTCTCCTTTGAGAGTACATCATGCCAAAATGTTTCTGTGAACTTTCCCGTAAAGTGTTGCTGGTCTCATCTCTCTCTCTTCTGTTCTCGTGTGACACGTGCAGGAACTCCAAGGATGAGTGGAGTTCAGACTACAGCCAGATGTCCTCCGCGGGTCGATCTGAAGCCGTGTGTTCCTACGACCCGTCTGCGCTGCTGTCTCCTCTCAGCTTCTGTTCTGAAGAGCCCAAATCACCCGCCACGCTCTTGTACCAACCGCATGACTGCAGCCCGGCCTGTGTCCCCCGCCTGCCCGCTCACGCTGACCGCTTCCTGGGTCACAACCCATTACGAGTGCCAATGCTGTGCCAGTTTCAGCGCCAGTGTGCCCGGATCCGTGTGTCTGCAGAGCTGAATGACCAACCGTCGGACTCTCAGGACGGAGACGTGCTTTATAAAGCGCCATGTGGGCGGAGTCTGCGCTCGATGGAGGATGTGCTGCACTTCCTGTTGCAGTCAAACAGTCTCGGCATTCTGCAGCCGGACAATTTCACATTTAACCCGCAGATCGTCCCAGATCATCAGGCGCAGTCACGTGCGCTCGCCGGAGTTGCTCCGGCGGTTCTGATGGAGCGAGACCTCAGCCGCGGCATCGAACCGGTTCCCATTGCGCTGTTTAATGAGGTCGACGGGCTTCGGCCGAAAGAGTTTCGCTACCGTAAAGAGCGCTGGCCGCACGGCTGCTTCCTCAGCGCAGCTCCATTTTTCTCAGCGTGCTGCGACTGCACAGACGGCTGCGCAGACGTGCAGACCTGCGCTTGTCTTCAGCTCACTCTCAGAGTAGAAGCAGATGCGCACACACATTCATACAAACACCTGCGGCTGAAGGAGCCTGTCAGCACGGGGTGAGTTGGATACTAGTATCAGCTAATGAATTCTGTCATCATTTACTCACCCTCCTGTTGTTTCAAACCTGTATGACTTTTTCAGACCCAAATTGACGTCTTTTTTCACTGATAATTTGCCGTAGCTCACAAAATCTCATTTATATTTACACTCGGATTCAAAACTGGCGCAATGGGCAGGATTGACAGCACTGACTCTTGATTGTTGTGCATGCTGTAATTAGGGATGCACCTGGATCTGCTCCGATACTGAAGCTTTTAGACGGATCAGGTATCGGTCCGACGAGCCCAATACTGTGTGTTAGTCGTGGTCGTTACGGTCAAGCTCCAAAAATGAGAAAAGAACCATAAAAACAGCATTAAAGTAGCTCACATGACTCGTGCATTTTATTTAGACACTTGAAGACGTGCGACAGCTCGAGAATCACAAAAGACTGTTTAATAAGTAAATATACAGTATGTGCAGCGCGTCAGAGAATGCCCCTGCTCTGTTTACACACACACGCGCACACTCACACGCACACACACATACACACGCACACACATGCACACTCATACGCACACGCACACACACGCACACACACGCACACTCATGCACACTCGCACTCACACACACACTCACACTCACACACACACACAAACACACTCACTCACACGCACACTCACGCACTCACACTCACTCACACACACACACGCACACATACACACGCACACTCACACGCACACACATACACATGCACACACACGCACACTCATACACACACGCACACACACACACACTCATGCACACTTGCACACACACACTCACACTCACTCACACACACACACACGCACACTCACGCACACACACTCACTCACACTCACACACAAACACACACTCACTCACGCACACTCACTCACTCACACACACGCACACACACGCACACTCATGCACACTCGCACAGTCACACGCACACACACACTCACTCACGCACACTCACTCACACACACACACTCACACACACACACTCACACACACACTCACTCACGCACACTCACTCACTCACGCACACTCACACACACACACACACACTCACACACACACACTCGTGGCTATTTTTATCCTTCACAGTGTTGTGCAACGTCTGAACGCTACTCGCTAACAACACCTCTGATGTAGATGCTCAATAGTTTGGTTCACTTATACATTTACAAACCAATAGTTTGTATTCCCTCACAATAAGTTTCCAGTTCCTTCGCAATAATGTTTGAACGCAAAACTATTATTTAGGAAAAATAGTTCCAGCCTGTCCTGTAAGTTTAAGGTATAATTAAACTTTAAAATTCTCCTTTTCTGTTTGAAAGTGAGTAAATAATGACAGAATTGTCCTTTTTGAATATAAACTGAAACTGCGAGGAGATCATCATCATCACATGATTGAGACGTGTGCAGGTGGATTCTACATGGATGTTGATTTTCTTCATGTTCCTGGTGTTTTTGTGAATAGTTCATGCTTGTGTTTGTCACACTGTCAGGTTGTTTGAGTGTGGCCCGTGGTGCGGCTGTGAAAAGACTCGCTGTCAGAACCGCGTGGTTCAGAGAGGACTGCGCGTGAGGCTGCAGGTGTTCCGTACGGTTGACCGCGGCTGGGCCGTGCGTTGCCGTGATGACCTGGACAAGGGAACCTTTGTTTGTATTTATGCAGGTGGGCTGAATGATGTTTATTGCTCATATCAGTGATGGACATTCAGCCGCGCTCTTTCTCTGTTTTATATGTGTATTTGCACGGGACGGACATCTTCCACCTGCTGTTTCACAACCTCAATCTGTTCTAGGTGTTCTTGAGTTCTGTGCAGGATGTTTAAATCATCCTATATGAGACACTTTATTTCTGTGTCGTGTAGAGTGAGACCTCGAATGGGAGAATGTTCTAGTATATTAGCCAATTGCTTGATGTAAATGTTGAAGAGGGCGGGGCTTAAACTGCCGCCCTGTCTCACTCCACGCATCTGGAGAAACAAATCTGTCCTTTTCTTTCCAATCAGCACATTGACTGTGTGTACATTGATGTCAGATCTGTCTGTCTGCAGGTGTGGTGCTCCGTCTGGAGCAGAATGTGGAGGAGCCGGCCGCTCCTAAGAGCCGAGAGCTCGTGTCGGATGATGAAGTGGAGGTGGTGGAGGAGTGGACGCTTCCCTCAGGTGTGAAAGAGACCGTCACAGAGACTCTGGACCGCTCGCCGCCGCTGTATGTTCCTGTGATACAGAGACCGGCCGATCAGCCCGCACAGAGTCTGGAAACAGACGGACCGCACACTCCACACAAGGTGTTCAGCACAGCATGATTACACTAGTGCACACTACAAGTGCACACTACAAGTGCACACTACAAGTGCTGGTCCCCACAGTGAGTCTGGTTTAGGGTTAGGGTGGGGTTAGTCAGAGGGGAACTGGCCCCCACGGCGTGTCTGGTTTTGGGTCTCCCAAACGCCCTGCTGCGGGGACTCTACAGCCGGAACCATTCTCTAATCATTCAGAATGGGTTCTCATTCTCACTAACGTCCACTAGCATTTGGATGTGTGTCTCTAACTCGTTAACCTTCTCTGTCAGCCTGGCTAATTCCTTACATTTAGCACATGTGAATCCCTCACTGCTGACGGAAGAAGCTATAGTAAACATGTGGCATTCAGTGCAGGAAGAGATAACTTGTTTGTTGTTGTTGTTATGGTTGTTCTTGAGCGGTGAGGGTTTGAGATTGATGCAATAATCCATGTAAAACACAGAGGAGAAACTCATGCATGCAGTCGAGAGGCAAGATGTAGACAAGCGGAAAAAACAGACAAACTGGTGCACGCTGTAAAATACACCCAGTTGAAACAGTAGAAAAGTGGAAAAAATGAAGCATGCAGTAAAATGTTAAAGGATGAAACGAAGAAGAGTAAGCAATGCTAATCAGGCTAGCAAGCTACCAACACCGACTCGTGCAGCGTGCCGTACATTTCTGACTCGATGTCGATTATTATCACTCTTGATTTGACTGATTAGTTGTTGCAGCACAAAGAGAGATTAATATTCATCTGGTCATGTGATCTCAACATGGCGGCGCTCATGATTGTCCATCTTCATCTCGTGCGAGTGCATCAATTTAAACCGATTTTCACAAATACTTTTACTGTTACGATTTCTGGTTCAAAATGTAGAAATTGGCAGAACAATCACCGAGTGCGCGTCTAATTGAAACGGTGTGTGTCGATCACTTGCACATGCGTTACTGACTGATGTGTGTCATGTGTTGAACTGATGTCACTTCCTGTTCTAGGACCAGCAGCTGTTAACAGTTACATTGCCAGACTGCAGCGAGACAGGTAAAAACAAAGTAGTTGCTAATGTCATGTTCTATAATGAACGGCAGTTTCCCGTGAGTTCATGAGATGTTTGTGTGTGTTTGTAGAGCCGTGTGAAGAGGTTTCGAGGAAGAAGCCCAGATTAACTGAATCAAACGGACTCAATGACGGCACCGAGAAAACAACAACGCTAAATAAACTCAGTCAGATCTGTGGCGATGATGTTTATTACCTGGACGCTTCTAAAGAAGGAAACGTGGCTAGATTCATTAATGTAAGTGTCAGTAGCGGCACTATTTCATTATTATTATTATTATTAACTTATACAAACACTGATACAGGAGCAGAAGCATTAGCCGTGCACCAGTACTGAATCAGCAGAAAGTCTTGATTAAATCTTATAATTAAATAATTGATTGTAGTGACGTCACTAATAAAGATCTGAAACGTTCTGCTGTTCTCACTGCAGCACAGCTGTGATCCGAACCTGTTCATCCAGAACGTCTTTACTGACACACACAATAAGAAATTCCCCATCGCTGCCTTCTTCACAAACAGGTGAGAATGATCTCAGGACTGTGATGTCATCGCTCACTCTAATATTTATGTTAATGAGACCGCATCTCATGAATACATCCTGGTCATTTTACCCCATAAACAAATCTGAAATACAGTATGTTTTTTCTCTTTTGTGTGTGAAATGTCCTGGAAGTTTTCAATAAGATTTACATAAATATTGAAAGTGTGTGCACGTGTGAGAGTGCGTGCGTGTACGTGTGTGTGTGTGTGTGTGCTTACGAGTGTGTGTGTGTGTACGCGTGTATGTACATACACGCATGTGTGCGTGTGTGCACAAGTGTGTGTGTGTGTGTGTGTGTGTGTGCGCGCGTGCACTTATGAGTGTGTGTGTGCGCGCGTGCACTTATGAGTGTGTGTGTGTGCGCGCGTGCACTTATGAGTGTGTGTGTGCGCGCGCGCACTTATGAGTGTGTGTGTGCGCGCGCGCACTTATGAGTGTGTGTGTGCGCGCGCGCACTTGAGTGTGTGTGCGTGCGCGCGCGCACTTGAGTGTGTGTGCGTGCGCGCGCGCACTTGAGTGTGTGTGCGCGCACGCGCGCACTTGAGAGTGTGTGCGCGCGCGCGCGCACTTGAGTGTGTGCGCGCGCGCGCGTGCACTTGAGTGTGTGAGTGTGTGCACTTACGAGTGTGTGTGTGCGTGTGCACAAGTGCGTGTGTGTGCGTGTGTACACAGACACACACATACAGTATATATGTATATATTATATTTGTACATGCATAGACGTATGTGAAGCCTATTTTTAGGATCATTACGTTTTTTTTTTTTTTTTTTTTTTTTTTGCATTGATATTTTTGGGCATTTACATCATGACACATTTCCCCCCTAAAATTCCTCTCATTTGAGTACAAGCATATAAGTGTTTCACTGTATTACAGTGAAGAAAGTCAGCACATGTTTTTAATCCGTATAATTTAAAGAGTACAGCAAATATTACGATGTATAATTGCATTATTTCTGTTGTATAAAACTTTATTTATCGCACTGATTTCTGTGATTAATCGTGATACATGATGCATTACAACAAATGACAAAACAGTTTTTACAGGTATAAATCTTTAACACAAGTATGTGTGTGTACATGTCAGTGGTCATGCTGCAAGTCTTCTGGTGTTTTCCAGTGGAAGCTTTAGTGTACATTAGTGTTTATTACACACAGATATAAAACGAATGAATGAAATCAAAACTATTTCAGTTCTGTCATGAAAATCATTTTTAATCATTTTCCAGAAAATGTGTTAATGGGGAAAATCATGTGTTCATGTCTTCATACCCCAGTGAGTGTGCCAAAACTGACTGCATGTGTCAAGACAACGACTCAAACATGTGATTTACTGGAGAGGAGTGAGTCCTCTTGACCATAAAGACCACAGGACACTGCAGGAACTCTTAATGGTGCTAAAAATATGCGTGATATGAGCCGGAGTTCTTGATCAGTTGTGACTGGAACCTCCTTTAGATTGACATAAAATGCTCAGATGTAACAGACTTCACCAGTGTGTTTCGAAACATGACAGGAAGTAGGTCAGAGTTGCACCTGAGTAACCGCACAGAGAACTGAAGCACATGATCAGAGACACACGTGCACTTTATCATTATTATATGTGATGATTTCATTCCTCAGGATGATTAAAGCTGGAACTGAACTGACCTGGAACTACTGTTACAGAGCAGGAAGTGAGCCCGATCATGAGCTGCCCTGTCGCTGTGGGAACCGGAACTGTCAGGAGGTTCTCATCTGAACCACGGCACAGTGTTTGATGTGGCCATCGTGTTCAATTTTGGGCATTTGGTCAACTTTGACACATACAGTGTCTCTCTGGAGGGTCTTTTGGTTTGTTTGATCTGAAACGGAGATATTGAAATAAAATTCAAACATGTTCAATATGAAAAAACAGCATCTGTGTTTAATTACACAATAAATAAATACTTTTTGTAAAGGTGTAAATGAGCAGTGCAGTGACATGCACAAGAACATTCCAGCAGTTCTCTGAATTTGGTCTTATTCTGATTGACACATGCCTGTACACACGTCAGTCTCTGTAATGGGATATCCATCTATATGTGTAGATGATGACTGTATTTGGACTGTAGGTGCGGGAAGCTTTTACAAACATCTAATACACTACCATATAAACTGGCAAAAACAGTCTCTGGAGGAGGAACGTGGTTTCTCGCTGACCGTGTGCTACACATGGTCACATGCTAACGTGAACGTCAGGTGGCGGGTGTGCCCGCGACTGGGCTACCACCTGCTGCCAGGAGCTTAATAAGCCCATTTCATCTGTTTGTCCAAACAATGAAAGCAAATGGGTGCCATGACACTGCTGGCTGTTTGACGGTCCAAAAGTCATATTTAGGCAGCATAAAGTAACCCAAACGACTCGAGTCGACCCATCACGGAGCTGTTGTGTGATGTAAGCGCAATTGCGCGTTCACACCAGAGCGGCGAACCTCACGCGAGAGTTTGTTCATTTCAAACAAGCAACAATTTAAAGTTAAAAACGTTTTAATTATTTAAGTTTTTCTTCAGAAGACTTTCATTGATCGACTGGAGTAAATGTGACTTTTGGACCGTCAAACAGCCAGCAGTGTCATGGCACCCGATGTCTTCCATTGTATGGACAAACAGAGCTGAAATGCGCTTATGAAAAACTTCGTTTCAGTTCTGAAGATATAAACATCTGGGACGGCTTCAAGTGGAGGAAATAATGTAAAATCAAATACTTGGACACTCAAGTGTTATTGCCTTTATATACACACGGTGCCTTGCAAAAGTATTCAGACCAATTGTCAGGTTACGGAACTATAAATGGTACACTGAAACTCAACATTGGTTTTATGTTGGGAAATATAATACAAATACTCGGTCTCATGCTAGAGTCTCTGGGACAGCTCGTCTCTTTACAGGAAATTATTAGCCTTAAGTGTTCAGGCTCCCAGTGAGCACGCCGAAGGCAGCAGAAATGGTAATGAACAACCTTTGGGGAAACCAGGCACAGGCAGTTCCACACTGGCTCTAGAATATGCCAACATGGTGGTGTAAAATAAACCATGGTTCAGAGTAAACAGATGTTGCCCAACAACTTAAGCGGACCGAATACGGAGCCCTGTGGCACGCCCAATCTGATAAGAGGTTTACACGAGTGGAACATCTGATAACAGCCATGCTACTGCCAGTCCACAAATGCAAACACACTTCTCAAACCTAGCCAAAGAAGTGTGGTCCGTGTCAAAGGCAGCACCGTAATCTAGAAGCGGTGCTAAAAGCCATTTGTAACTGAGAGCAGTTTTAGGGTTAGCACAACTGGTAATCAGAAGCACACAGACGTCAAAAAATAGGAACTTTATTAATCAGTTTAAGTGCTAAAACAATTAAAAACAGATTGATTTAAAAGTCTTGTGACTGCACGTCTTTGCTGGTGGCTTTGGTCTTCTTGGGCAGCAGTTGTGCTTGAATGTTGGGCAGAACGCCCCCTTCAGATATGGTGACGCCTCCAAGCAGGGTGTTGAGCTCCTCATCGTTCCGCACCGCCAGCTGGATGTGACGGGGTGCAATGCGCATTTTCTTGTTGTCGCGGCTGGCGTTGCCCGCCAGCTCCAGCACCTCTGCACATAGATACTCGATCACCGCAGTCAGATAGACCGCCGCACCAGAGCCGATACGTGCGGCGAAGTTTCCCTTCCGCAGGAGACGTGCGATGCGGCCTACCGGGAACTGAAGACCCGCCCGTGTCGATCGCGACACAGATGTTTTGGTCTTTGCAGCGGTCACCACTTTCTTTCCACGACCAGACATTATTAATCTGTAAACAAGATAAAAAAAAAAAAGTTACACAGGCAGCGTCAGGCAAAACTTAACAAACACACACACACACGCACGCACGCACGCACGCGAGCGGTTTTATTCTACATGGAGGGTCCCCACATGGGGGTGGCCATTGAAGGGTCACATGACCATATAAAACTACAAGCTAAAGCTCATTAACCTCAGTTATCAGACACTCACTCATTAGCATTCAGACTAAAACTTCAATGGCATCAGGAACCAAAAACAGTTAAACAACCTTAAGAGTTTAAACGTTTATCAGAGTACTTATAAAGGCTTAATGATAATTAAATAAAACAAATAATAAAATACCAATTGTAACTCACCAGTTATCAGCTCCAAACAAAGCACAGAAAATGTTTGATTGTGGTCTATGACTGTCGCCGTTTTATTGTGGATCCTTAATTGAAATATATTGAAATTCAGGCGCGTTAAGAGTCACGTGACCAATCGAACGTTTTAAACGTTTAATAAATTGTCCAATTACTGACAACAAACTTGACAAGAGCTTGATGAATTTCAAGACTTTTTACAACACACACACACACACACACATATATATATATATATATATATATATATATATATGCAGTATTTATTTTAAAT
>JAVLUX010000006.1:55492500-55500000 GCA_032164185.1 Moxostoma hubbsi
AATGCATGAAAATGTTTGTCCAATACTGTTTTTAACCAAAACTATACACTGATACCTATATTTTGCCACCTTTTAATGTTTAGCAATCGCACAAAGCCATATTGTGATTTCAATCAATCATGCGGCATTAATGGATATCAGAACGATATCCCAGAAGTCAAAGTGTTTGGGATGGTGTTTCTCATCATGTACACTATTGGTAAGTGCCGCTTTCACAACCGTCACGTTCGTTAATGACGTTTTTCCACATTAATGTGAGAATTAGACAGAATAAACATTTAATATTGTATGTTCTCAGGAGTGCGAACCCTTCTACATATTGCGGCTATTATTATTATTTCTGAGTTTTCACAAAGTGTGTTAATAATTAACTATAAATCGACCATCATCTTCTTCGCATTTGAGTTCTCCCCATCAGAGACTGTACAGAATAATATTGAGATTCATCTTTTGACACGTGAGAATAATTCAGGGACTTTTACAAACGGCGCAAATATTCAATTCATGAAGTCAACGCAACATATTTGGGTCTAGTCCACATTAATATGTTTCCGTTTGAACGCGCTTCTTTTTCTCTCTGTTTTGGGCTTCCGTCCGCACAGAGACGGTGTTTTTAAAACGCGCTCCAAAGCGGATACATTTGAAAACGCTGTTTGGCCGTTGTAGCGCGGACTGTGATAACGGACGCTTTGGAAAACGATGACGCATTTTTAGTCATGTGATCTATCCAACCAAAACAATCAAGATGGCGGCCCGTGTTATAGCGGCGCTGTTGTGCCTGATACTCACTTTGATAGCGTTGTTAAAAAATATATGTCACTTTGTGCAACCTTCACATTGCGTTCCTTAACGCATTGCCTTCCGTTGAAGTTTACTGGGAATTGGTGTCCGGCGACGGAACACGCGGACAATTGCGTTTCAGACTGTACATGCAGCGGGGATTTGACGCATGCGCAGTGACACGATTTAAGCGCGTTCACGTGTGTCAGTGCGGACGAGCAACTTCTGGAAACACTTGAAACGCGAGTGTGGACAGGAAGTGGTTTGAAATGTATCCGGATTAATGTAGCCTGAGAGATGATTTGTGTATTATGTTTTATTGTGCTTTCAAGAGGAGGATTAAAACATACATGATCTTTTATCACTTATATTCTGAAATATATACTGAATATATCTTGTGTTTGATGTATTTTTTATAGTTTTGGGATTGTCAGATACTGTAAATATCTTTTCCACTCTTTATCTAAACAGCATTTATGGATTGTTTTACAAATAATATTTGAGTTTCCTTCGGCTTTAGGAGAATATAATTACATTTAGCACACACATGATGTCTTCAGAAGATTAAGAGTGGTTGAAGGAGTGTTGTGAAGTGTAAATAAGAGTGTTGTGACATGTTTGTGTTTCCAGTGAATATAATGTTTGATATCCTCAAGCTGTAACTGTGTTTCTCTCAACAGGAAATGACTCACAATAATCTGATGAAGAGAAAATCATCGTCATTTCTGATCCTCTGATGAATAAATGAACGTTCCTCGTGTGCACTGAAGTGTGTTTGTGTGCGCTTATAAATGCAGATCATCCATTAAACGGACGGTCCTGTTTCTGGAAGCATTTTGTAAAATTGGTAAAAGTTTGCACAAGCGACTCACAGTGCAAATGCAATTTTAGCATTTTGAATTGCTTCTCAACATTGCCAAAAGTGTTTATTTTCCTCATATATTCAGAGATTTCATCTGTCAGCATGTTTATATTGAAGCTCTAGTTTCAGTTTTACCCGCCGTTGACGTCTTCATCAGTTCTATTTTTGTAAAAGTGTGTTTGAATGTGTGAAATAAATATTTATTCTGATTCTTTGATTGTGTTTTGAGTTTTTTGCTTCTTTTTGAACTGCTGATAGAAGAAGCGGCTTTGAGGCCAAAACTGAGTTTGACCTTTGACCTGCCCAAAACGGCACGCAACTCACTGACGGGCATCTTTCACCCGCTTGGCATGGTGTTGTTTGCAGTGACTGTTGAACAGTTTGAAGAGTTTAAAGTAGGCCATAAACGTTGAGGGTTTTGTAGGTGGGACGTCTGTGTGTCGACAGGTGGAGCTCAGAGGAGCCACTTCCTGTGAGAGGAACATGTTCAGAGAGGCACAGTGTCACTGACACAACAGCCGCATCTGGAGTGAATCCTGCGCCGTGTGTGCTTGTGAGAGAGCTCGTCCAGGTGACGTCCATCCACTGATGATGATGATGATGATGATGATGAAGGGGACCGCCGCTGTCTTCATGCTGCTCTCGGTGGCACCTGTCACAGGTGAGGCCTCAACATTCATTGTGTGTCTGAAATCAAAAGTGATCAATGTGTTGAAATATGAGAGAATATAAATCTATAAAGAATGTAGATTAGTGCTTGTATTAAAGATGAGAATGTGTGTGTGAGCGCCACATATGCATCCGCTGCAGTTTCTGGAACCCAACGGAAAGACGGCCATCTTTATTGAGGTTTCGTGGAGACGTTCTGACATTTAAAAACACTGAATATCACAAAGAAACGGCTTGAGAGAAATGCACATTTATAATGTGTGTGTGTGTGTGTGTGTGTGTGTGTGTGTGTGTGTGTGTGTGTGTGTGTGTGTGTGTGTGTGTGTGTGGATCAACCTTATGCACATTTTAGGGCCTTTTCGTTACATACATTAATAATGTTTTTAATATAAAGAGGACAAACACAGCACATCATTTTCTTGTTATTTAATATTATAATATTTTCTTTGTCATTTCAAGAGAAACTAATAAAAGATCAAACTCTGAAATATAGATATAAAATCAATGTGCATTAATATGAAATATGTGGTTTTGCATTATGTGCATATTTAAATAATGAATAATTATAATCATGTTTGTTAAATTAAACTTGTAATAACTGAAATATTTCACTGATTAAAGCTGAATTTCATGTAACACAAATAACAGAATTAATGAAGCATTTCTCTATTTAAAATATTATTTTTCCGTAAATCAATTTGTAAGACTTTGTGTTTCATTTGTGCAATATTTACAGACAGAACTTAAATAAAAATATAAGAAATATAAAAGTACAGCAAACTCAGACGTTTAATTTGATCTGATTTTATCACAGAACGATCGCCAGTTAATGTAGAAATATGTGAGAATATCTGAAATTCTGCCAATGATTTTATATTTAAACAAACATGCGCGCTTATCATTTATTACAAACAAACCTAAAAACATTCGTCAGATTTACAATAAACGATTAACAACACAATATCACACAAACTACATTTACATTCAGTTTAATATAAAAGATTCAAATGTCATAATTCACACGCAAAACAGAAAGTCCGTCACGTGTGAGACGAATATCAATTATTATTTTCCAGCACTTCATGCGTCACCGAGTGAATCTCCAGAAACATTTATCAGAAACAGAGCTGATGTTTCCATCTCACACACACACACACACACACACACACACACACACACACTCACACTCATTACACACACACACACACACACACACACACACACACACACACACACACTCATTACACACACTCATTACACGCGCACACTCACACACACACACACACACACACACACACATTACACACACACACTCACACTCATTACACACACACACACACTCATCACACACACACACACACACACTCATTACACACACACACACACACACACACAAACACTCATTACACACACTCATTACACGCGCACACTCACACACACTCACACTCATTACACACACACACACACACACACACACACACACACACACTCATTACACACACTCATTACACGCGCACACTCACACACACACACACACACACACACACACATTACACACACACACTCACACTCATTACACACACACACACACTCATCACACACACACACACACACACTCATTACACACACACACACACACACACACAAACACTCATTACACACACTCATTACACGCGCACACTCACACACACTCACACTCATTACACACACACACACACACACACACACTCATTACACACACTCATTACACGCGCACACTCACACACACACACACTCTACACTCTACACAACACACACACACATTACACACTCATTACACACACATTACACACTCATTACACACTCATTACACACACACACTCATTACACACACATGCTACACACAGAGTGTGTGTGTGTGTGTGTGTGTGTGTGTGTGTGTAGAGTGTGTGTGTGTGTGTTGAGTGTGTGTGTGTGTGTGTGTGATGAGTGTGTGTGTGTGTGTGATGAGTGTGTGTGTGTGTTGTGTGTGTGTGTAGAGTGTGTGTGTGTGTGTGTGTGTGTGTGTGATGTAATAGAATTTGAATAGATTTATTGAGTTTGTTTACAGATATACATTATAAATGACATTTACATTTATGCATTTAACAGACACTTTTATGCAAAGTGACTTGAATGTATATATTGATCATCATACATGTGTGGAATGTATATATTGATCATTATACATGTGTGGAATGTATATATTGATCATTATACATGTGTGGAATGTATATATTGATCATTATACATGTGTGGAATGTACTGGCATGTGAAAGCTGGAACACGGCTGTATGTGTGACTCAAACAATCAGAGTTTGTTGTTTTCATGAGATGCTGCTGATGTTGTGGAAATATTCACATGAGATTCAACGGAACAGTTTGACAAACTTCATTTCAAAGAAGTCGACATGAAACATTGTGACATTTACTGCATTAATGAGACTAACGATTATTTCACCTCGTTAATCACAGACAGAGATTATTAAATATAGTGAATTATATTCTCATCATCACAACACGTCAATTAAACTGAATTATTACAAACATTCATCTCAGATTTCATTTATTTGATTTAATGTTTTACGCTTGAAAATAATGTTTTTACATCTGATTATTTTCAAGCGTAAAACATTAAATCAAATAAATGAAATCTGAGATGAATGTTTGTAATAATTCAGTTTAATTGAATGTAAAAGTGTTTAATAAATAATAATAAATAATTATAAATAATGAGTGAACTGATATCAGCATTTATATTGACTGATACACACCGTTAAATATTGTACAAAACATTTAATAAAAGTGTGAGTTATGATGTTTGTGTTGTTGTAATTCTAGTGCAAAACAACAATCATGTTTCCAGAAGTCCGAGCATCACTTTATTGATAATCTGGTTCATATATGACTTCTGTACATTATATTTGATCAGTCGGAATCATGTGTGTTACGGGGTGATATCTGCCGTGTGCGTGTGATCTCGGGGCAATTACCTAAAAACTGATCAATACTTTAATACTTCATGAACAAGAGAGAATATTAAGATCAATATCATATATATATATATATATATATATATATATATATATATATATATATATATATATCAGACGTGCATGTATATAATTATATCAGACGTGCATGTATATAATTATATCAGACATACATGTATATAATTATATCAGACGTACATGTATATAATTATATCAGACGTACATGTATATAATTATATCAGACATACATGTATATAATTATATCAGACGTACATGTATATAATTATATCAGACGTACATGTATATAATTATATCAGACGTACATGTATATAATTATATGACGTGCACGTATATAATTATATGACGTGCACGTATATAATTATATCAGACATACATGTATATAATTATATCAGACGTACATGTATATAATTATATCAGACGTACATGTATATAATTATATCAGACGTACATGTATATAATTAGATGACGTGCACGTATATAATTATATCAGACGTGCACGTATATAATTATATCAGACATACATGTATATAATTATATCAGACGTACATGTATATAATTATATCAGACGTACATGTATATAATTATATCAGACGTACATGTATATAATTATATCAGACGTACATGTATATAATTATATCAGACGTACATGTATATAATTATATGACGTGCACGTATATAATTATATCAGACATACATGTATATAATTATATCAGACGTACATGTATATAATTATATCAGACATACATGTATATAATTATATCAGACGTACATGTATATAATTATATCAGACATACATGTATATAATTATATCAGACATACATGTATATAATTATATGACGTGCACGTATATAATTATATGACGTGCACGTATATAATTATATCAGACATACATGTATATAATTATATCAGACATACATGTATATAATTATATCAGACATACATGTATATAATTATATCAGACGTACATGTATATAATTATATCAGACGTACATGTATATAATTATATCAGACGTACATGTATATAATTATATCAGACGTACATGTATATAATTATATCAGACATACATGTATATAATTATATCAGACATACATGTATATAATTATATCAGACGTACATGTATATAATTATATCAGACGTACATGTATATAATTATATCAGACGTACATGTATATAATTATATCAGACATACATGTATATAATTATATCAGACGTACATGTATATAATTATATCAGACGTACATGTATATAATTATATCAGACGTACATGTATATAATTATATGACGTGCACGTATATAATTATATCAGACATACATGTATATAATTATATCAGACGTACATGTATATAATTATATCAGACATACATGTATATAATTATATCAGACGTACATGTATATAATTATATCAGACGTACATGTATATAATTATATCAGACGTACATGTATATAATTATATCAGACATACATGTATATAATTATATCAGACGTACATGTATATAATTATATCAGACGTACATGTATATAATTATATCAGACGTACATGTATATAATTATATCAGACATACATGTATATAATTATATCAGACGTACATGTATATAATTATATCAGACGTACATGTATATAATTATATCAGACGTGCATGTATATAATTATATCAGACGTACATGTATATAATTATATCAGACGTACATGTATATAATTATATGACGTGCACGTATATAATTATATGACGTGCACGTATATAATTATATCAGACGTACATGTATATAATTATATCAGACGTACATGTATATAATTATATCAGACGTACATGTATATAATTATATCAGACGTACATGTATATAATTATATCAGACGTACATGTATATAATTATATCAGACGTACATGTATATAATTATATCAGACGTGCATGTATATAATTATATCAGACGTACATGTATATAATTATATCAGACGTACATGTATATAATTATATGACGTGCACGTATATAATTATATCAGACGTGCACGTATATAATTATATCAGACATACATGTATATAATTATATCAGACGTACATGTATATAATTATATCAGACGTACATGTATATAATTATATGACGTGCACGTATATAATTATATCAGACGTGCACGTATATAATTATATCAGACATACAT
>JAVLUX010000006.1:55505000-55530000 GCA_032164185.1 Moxostoma hubbsi
CAGAAACATGTGAATAAAGTTGTGTGTTGTGTTTCAGATGCGTCTCTCATGTTACTGTATGATCCCTCGTTCTGCTACATCCTGGACGGGTTTCTGCTCATCTACGGCATCATCATCACTGCCTTCTTTGTGCGCGAGCGGGTATGAGTCTTTCTTTAAACTCCATCTGTGATACAAACCATCAGGTGTATGTGTTTCATCAGGTGTATGTGCTTCATCAGGTGTATGTGTTTCATCAGGTGTATGTGTTTCATCGGGTGTATGTGTTTCATCGGGTGTATGTGCTCCATCGGGTGTATGTGCTCCATCGGGTGTATGTGTTTCATCGGGTGTATGTGTTTCATCGGGTGTATGTGTTTCATCAGGTGTATGTGTTTCATCAGGTGTATGTGTTTCATCGGGTGTATGTGTTTCATCGGGTGTATGTGTTTCATCGGGTGTATGTGTTTCATCGGGTGTATGTGTTTCATCGGGTGTATGTGTTTCATCGGGTGTATGTGTTCCATCGGGTGTATGTGTTTCATCGGGTGTATGTGTTTCATCGGGTGTATGTGTTTCATCGGGTGTATGTGTTTCATCGGGTGTATGTGCTCCATCGGGTGTATGTGCTCCATCGGGTGTATGTGTTTCATCAGGTGTATGTGTTTCATCGGGTGTATGTGTTTCATCGGGTGTATGTGTTTCATCGGGTGTATGTGTTTCATCGGGTGTATGTGTTTCATCGGGTGTATGTGTTTCATCGGGTGTATGTGTTCCATCGGGTGTATGTGTTTCATCGGGTGTATGTGTTTCATCGGGTGTATGTGTTTCATCGGGTGTATGTGTTTCATCGGGTGTATGTGCTCCATCGGGTGTATGTGCTCCATCGGGTGTATGTGTTTCATCGGGTGTATGTGTTCCATCGGGTGTATGTGTTTCATCGGGTGTATGTGTTTCATCGGGTGTATGTGCTCCATCGGGTGTATGTGCTCCATCGGGTGTATGTGCTCCATCGGGTGTATGTGTTTCATCGGGTGTATGTGTTTCATCGGGTGTATGTGCTCCATCGGGTGTATGTGCTCCATCGGGTGTATGTGCTCCATCGGGTGTATGTGCTCCATCGGGTGTATGTGCTCCATCGGGTGTATGTGTTTCATCGGGTGTATGTGTTCCATCGGGTGTATGTGCTCCATCGGGTGTATGTGTTTCATCGGGTGTATGTGTTCCATCGGGTGTATGTGTTCCATCGGGTGTATGTGCTCCATCGGGTGTATGTGCTCCATCGGGTGTATGTGCTCCATCGGGTGTATGTGCTCCATCGGGTGTATGTGTTTCATCGGGTGTATGTGCTCCATCGGGTGTATGTGCTCCATCGGGTGTATGTGCTCCATCGGGTGTATGTGCTCCATCGGGTGTATGTGTTCCATCGGGTGTATGTGTTCCATCGGGTGTATGTGCTCCATCGGGTGTATGATTTGCAAAATCTCAAAGCAGTGATGCTGAATAACAATAAAGATGCACAACATATTATTTGTATAGTTTTGTGATTCATAGATTTGAGGTCAAATAAAGTTTAGTCTTCTGAATATAAACACCCCAAATACTGATGACATCATCTTACACTCATGAGCATTGTCCAATCAAATGCTCTTGTGAAGGAGAATGCCCCTCCCCTTAATCTCACCTGCATCTCATTAGCAACAGAGATGTTCAGCTGGAGGTCAAAAACCCAGAACAGAATTCCCCGAGAGTTTCCTGAAAGTATGAGTTCAATAATGTGTGTGCTAAACATTATCTGACGATACGTTCTGTTCTATAACATAAATAACTTACCGTCATACCTCAAATGTGAATTATAAACTTTAAAAAAACACACGGCAGCAGCGAGTCTGGGTATCTCAGCGAGTATTGACGCTATCACACCTGGAGTCATGAATTTGAATCCAGGGCGTGCTGAGTGACTCCAGGCAGGTCTCCTAAGCAACCAAATTGGCCCGGTTGCTAGGGAGGGTAGAGTCACATGGGGTAACCAAATTGGCTCGGTTGCTATGGAGGGCAGAGTCACATGGGGTAACCAAATTGGGCCGGTTGCTAGGGAGGGTAGAGTCACATGGAGTAACCAAATTGGGCCGGTTGCTAGGGAGGGTAGAGTCACATGGGGTAACCAAATTGGCATGGTTGCTAGGGAGGGTAGAGTCACATGGGGTAACCAAATTGGCCCAGTTGCTAGGGAGGGTAGAGTCACATGGGGTAACCAAATTGGCATGGTTGCTAGGGAAAGTAGAGTCACATGGAGTAACCAAATTGGCCTGGTTGCTAGGGAAAGTAGAGTCACATGGGGTAACCAAATTGTCCCGGTTGCTAGGGAGGGTAGAGTCACATGGGGTAACCAAATTGGCCTGGTTGCTAGGGAGGGTAGAGTCACATGGGGTAACCAAATTGGCATGGTTGCTAGGGAGGGTAGAGTCACATGGGGTAACCAAATTGGCCCGGTTGCTAGGGAGGGTAGAGTCACATGGGGTAACCAAATTGGCACGGTTGCTAGGGAAAGTAGAGTCACATGGGGTAACCAAATTGTCCCGGTTGCTAGGGAAAGTAGAGTCACATGGGGTAACCAAATTGGCCTGGTTGCTAGGGAGGGTAGAGTCACATGGGGTAACCAAATTGGCCCGGTTGCTAGGGAGGGTAGAGTCACATGGGGTAACCAAATTGGGCCGGTTGCTAGGGAGGGTAGAGTCACATGGGGTAACCAAATTGGCCCGGTTGCTAGGGAGGGTAGAGTCACATGGGGTAACCAAATTGGCCCGGTTGCTAGGGAGGGTAGAGTCACATGGGGTAACCAAATTGGGCCGGTTGCTAGGGAGGGTAGTGTCACATGGGGTAACCAAATTGGCCTGGTTGCTAGGGAGGGTAGAGTCACATGGGGTAACCAAATTGGCCCGGTTGCTAGGGAGGGTAGAGTCACATGGGGTAACCTCCTCGTGGTCACTATAATGTGGTTCTCACTCTTGGTGGGGCGTGTGGTGAGTTGTGCGTGGATGCCGCGGAGAATAGCGTGAAGCCTCCACATGCGCTATGTCTCCATGGTGACGCGCTCAACAAGTCACGTGATAAGATGCGCGGATTGACGGTCTCAGACGCGGAGGCAGCTGAGATTCGTCCTCCGCCACCCGGATTGAGGAGAGTCACTACATGACGAGGACTTGGAGCACATTGGGAATTGGGCGTTCCACATTAGGGAGAAAAAGAGGATAAAAAACAATAACAAAAAAAAACAGCTTAAAGTTTCACGTTTGAGGTATGACGGTGTGTTATTTATGTTATAGAACAGAACGTATCGTCAGATAATGTTTTGCACACACATTATTGAACTCATATGTTCAGGAAACTCTCTGGGAATTCTGTTCCGGGTTTTTGACCTCCAGCTGAACATCTGAAAACAGAAACATGTTAAAGATTGTGAACGAGCCCTTCGATGTGTCCTCCACTTCCTGTTTCAGTAGGACAGAACTCATCTCATGAAGTCTTCAAAGTTTCATGTTTGATAAGAAACTGATTATTGAAATGCTGCTTTTCTCCTGCAGTTCATCGTGAAGAGAAACAAAGCGGATAAAAATTCCCTGTATGAGGTGAGAAGAGAATACCACGAGATGATGCAGAATAATAAACATGTGGATATTAAATGAGCACTTTTTGTTTTGTAGCCGATTAATAAGAGCAACCGATCAGAATATGACATGATGAGGGATCCTGAAGGAGCTCAAGCTGTAAGTGATTCTGATCAATCAATAATAATCAATAAAGATTCTGAATGTGTAATTATGTGTTTGATGATGTTTCAGGCTCGCCGGCGAGGAGACGACACATATACAGTAAGAACACACTTTATATAAGAAATACAGTTTATAAATGATGTATCGAGCTTCAATAAACAAATCAATCAGTAGTTTCAGATTTGCCATGAATGAAAGTTTGAGAGTTTCTGGTAATAATTGAATGATTAATAGTCATTGATGATGATTGATGATGTCACAGTAATGTGATTTGTGTGATTGACAGAATAATGAGATGATTTTTGTCTTTCAGCCTCTAAAGAGACAGACGGACGACACGTACCGCAAGATTGAGATCAAACCAGACGTGTGTGAACTTTTCATGCATTTATTTCTCTATTTCACCACAATCATTAACTGATATTTTTGATAAATATGTATTGTGTCCACAGCGTCGCCGCGGTGACCAGGTGTATCAGGTGAGCGATGTGTTGAATTATAAATCACAGAATTATTATTGATTATATTATAGTGCAACTTCTGTGCTCAATGTGTTCATGCAACCATACATTAAACATGAACTATTGAAACAGTATCACACACATCACATGTATATCCATGTGACGGACCCTTTCATAAATATCTGCACGTACAGTTATTGTGATTGTTAAACCAATCAGAACAGAGTATTCATGTTTATTTGTATAGTACATTAGTGTAATGTCTCTCTCTCGCTCTCTCTCTCTCTCTCTCTCTCTCTCTCTCTCAGGGTTTGAGTTCAATGACTAAAGACACGTATGATTCTCTGCACATGCAGCAGCTTCACCCGCCACGCTAACAAACTGGCATCACCCACAATCATCTATACAGTCCACTTCATCTTCATCTTCATTTATCTGACGTTTATTTGTTATCTTCAGACGTGCAGCGACACATTCAGTGTGATTACAGTAACGGTGTATTTACAACAAACATCAACATGTTCATGACGTCACACTTCTGTGAATCTCCCGAACACACGAGCAGCAGAAACACCCTCACTCACTCATTTATCACTCATTCGTCACTGCATTATCACTCATTCATCACTCATTCATCACTGATTCATCACTCATACATCACAGCATCATCACTGCATCATCACTCATTCATCACTGATTCATCACTCATACATCACTGATTCATCACTGCATCATCACTCATTCATTACTGCATCATCACTCATTATATCACTCATTCATCACTGCATCATCACTCATACATCACTGATTCATCACTGCATCATCACTCATTCATCACTGCATCATCACTCATTACATCACTCATTCATCACTGCATCATCACTCATTCATCACTGCATCATCACTCATACATCACTGATTCATCACTGCATCATCACTCATTCATCACTGCATCATCACTCATTCATTACTGCATCATCACTCATTACATCACTCATTCATCACTGCATCATCACTCATTCATCACTGCATCATCACTCATTACATCACTCATTCATCACTCATACATCACTGCATCATCACTCATTCATCACTGATTCATCATCACTCATTCATCACTGCATCATCACTCATTCATCACTGATTCATCATCACTCATTCATCACTGATTCATCACTGCATCATCACTCATTCATTACTGCATCATCACTCATTACATCACTCATTCATCACTGCATCATCACTCATTCATCACTGATTCATCATCACTCATTCATCACTGATTCATCATCACTGCATCATCACTCATTCATTACTGCATCATCACTCATTACATCACTCATTCATCACTGCATCATCACTCATTACATCACTCATTCATCACTCATACATCACTGCATCATCACTCATTCATCACTGATTCATCATCACTCATTCATCACTGCATCATCACTCATTCATCACTGATTCATCATCACTCATTCATTACTGCATCATCACTCATTACATCACTCATTCATCACTGCATCATCACTCATTACATCACTCATTCATCACTGCATCATCACTCATTCATCACTGCATCATCACTCATTACATCACTTCATCATCACTCATTCATCACTGATTCATCATCACTCATTCATCACTGCATCATCACTCATTCATCACTCATTCATCACTGATTCATTATCACTCATTCATCACTGATTCATCACTCATTCATCACTGATTCATCACTCATACATCACTGATTCATCATCACTCATACATCACTGATTCATCATCACTGATTCATCATCACTCATTCATCACTGATTCATCACTGCATCATCACTCATTCATCATCACTCATACATCACTGATTCATCATCACTCATACATCACTGATTCATCATCACTCATTCATCACTGATTCATCATCACTGATTCATCACTGCATCATCACTCATTCATCACTGATTCATCACTGCATCATCACTGATTCATCACTCATTACATCACTGCATCATCACTCATTCATCACTGATTCATCACTGCGTCATCACTCATTCATCACTCATTCATCACTGATTCATCACTGCATCATCACTGATTCATCACTGCGTCATCACTGCGTCATCACTCATTCATCACTCATTCATCACTGCATCATCACTGCATCATCACTGATTCATCACTGCATCATCACTGCATCATCACTGATTCATCACTGCATCATCATTTCTACACATTAATCAGTTCATGCATGATGTCATTATAAATCAGCACGTGTTAGTCAATGCTACTGTTCATTATTAATTCATGAGATATAATTTACTAATGTTAATATATATTGTGTTATTACAACTCTTATTATTTGAGACATTACTGTAATGTTTTAATTATTAATAGTGATTATTATTACTGAAATACAGTCTAAAGAAGTACAAACATGATCAATAATAACACACACACACACACACACACACACACACACACACACACACGCTTGTGTTCGGATGCTGAAATACGAGCTGCACGTGTTTTCATGAGATTCACTGAATCAAATGAGTGTTCGATCGGGAATCTTTACAATGATTTATTTTGATTGTTTTTGTAGTCTAAAACCGCATTTAATCTTTCAAACTGAGAATTTCATTGTATTTTATGTTGTTAAATCATTGTGTAGTTCTGTCTTTTATCATCTTATTAAAATTATGTTTGTTCATTAATCCAATTGAAACCTGATTTGTGATTCACACTGAAAGAGCTGAAATCATCCAGATGAATAATATCAGAAAATAAGAAAACATTTAATGAAATACACAACAGATAATGATCAGATAAAACACACACACACACGCACACACACACACACTCATTACAAACACACACACACACACACACACACACACACACTCATTACAAACACACATACACACACACTCACTCACACTCACACACTAATACACACACACAGACATTGTGTGTGTGTGTAATAGTACGCGAGTGTGTGTGTGTCTGAGAGAGAGAGAGAGAGAGTGTGTGTGTGTGTGAGAGTGAGTGAGTGTGTGTGTGTGTGTGTGTATGTGTGTGTGTGAGAGTGAGTGTGTGTGTGTATGTGTGTTTGTAATGAGTGTGTGTGTGTGTGTTTGTAATGAGTGTGTGTGTGTGTGTGTGTGTGTGAGAGTGAGTGAGTGTGTGTGTGTGTGTGAGAGTGAGTGAGTGTGTGTGTGTATGTGTGTTTGTAATGAGTGTGTGTGTGTGTGTTTGTAATGAGTGTGTGTGTGTGTGTGTGTGTGTGAGAGAGTGAGTGAGTGAGTGTGTGTGTGTGTGTGAGAGTGAGTGAGTGTGTGTGTGTGTGTGTGTGTGTGAGAGTGAGTGAGTGTGTGTGTGTGTGTGAGAGTGAGTGAGTGTGTGTGTGTATGTGTGTTTGTAATGAGTGTGTGTGTGTGTGTTTGTAATGAGTGTGTGTGTGTGTGTGTGTGTGTGTGAGAGTGAGTGAGTGTGTGTGTGTGTGTGAGAGTGAGTGAGTGTGTGTGTGTGTGTGAGAGTGAGTGAGTGAGTGTGATGTGAGAATTATCAAATGAGACATTTATAAACAACATGATATTTGTGTCTCAAAGATTTGTATAAAATTGTATGTAATTGTGGGATTTTTGTTACTACATGCAAAACGTGTCACAGCAGATAAAAACTTTGGTTTTCTTCATTATTATGAACTGCGGTTCACAGAAAACACACCGACACTGAACAGGAAACTCTACTGTATGCTCTGATCACGCGTGTGATTACAGCTACAAACTGAAATAATGGAAAATATTGAATTTCCCACCTTCTATTCTGCAATGACATTCACACATTTTTAACTGTCAAAGTACTTTTAGAGCCACAAAACATCTACAAACTCTAGAGCCCCTTCAGAAAGATCAAGTGTTCTTTAAGATGAAGTGTGTACAGCTTTCTCAAAGGTGTTTGTGTTGCACACAGCAGTACAGAGAGAACACTATTACACAACGATTATAAAAGTAATCTCTCACACACACGCACACACACACACACACACACACGTATGATGTTTGGTTTGACAAACTTTGGTTGAAGCTTCTTTTGTGATATTATTTGTTCACATCAGTTAACATGGAACAACACTGAAAAATACCTGAACATTAAATCAATGAATGCTCTAAATTTAAACGTACATTATGAGTCGTGTTAACATGAACATTGAACTGTAGTACATTAATCAAGATGAATAAATACGGTTTAAAGTAATCGTTCCCCTTCTATCACTCACTCGACGTTGTGACACTAGAGGTCGCTCGAGAGCCCCAAACACCGCCCATTCTTTGAGAAAAGGCCAATGAGAATTGGCGAGTGGAATTTGCATGCCACTCCCCCGGACGTACGGGTATAAAAGGAACTGGAATGCCCACTACATTCAGATTTTTTCTTCAGAGCCGAGCATTTGTACTATCCGCGAGCTGAGTACTACCGCTGTTCCATTCACCTCTTGAGAAGCGTATGCTGTTGGATATAGGCAGCGAGCATCGGGTTGGGCTGGAACCCTCCATCATCTCCTGAGCATTTGCGGCTTGATGATTGGTTCCCGTGGTCAGGGTGACGCTCATGGTCACGCCAAAACAGACTTCCAGGTTCGTCTGCTCTCACTAACCTCAACAGCGGGGCGGTCCACGGGTACACGGAGGTCCCTCAGGTGGATAAGGCGGTTGCGATGCACCTGTGCCTGCAAAACACCTCCACCTGTCGGGATTGACTGGCACTCCCCTCCAGAGCCTGTAGGACTACGTCGTCGCTGGTGACCAAAGCCCTCCTGCAGGTACACTAGGCCAAGGCACTCAAAGAACTGCACATGGGTAGTCCTGATCCCGATGTGCTGCAGGAGCTGCGCTCAGCGACCGACCTCAGCCACTGAGCAATGAAGGTCACAGCGCGAGCACTCGGGCAGGCCATGTCCACCTTGGTGGGCCGGGAGCTTTGGGGAGCCCCCTTTGAGCCGCTAGAGTCAGTCGAGCTGAAAGGCCTCTACATGAAGACGGCCCTCCTGATTGCGCTCACCTCCATTGGTTGGGGACCTGCAAGAGTTTTCTTTCGGCGACACTTGTCTGGAGTTCGGTCCGGCAGATTCTCACGCCATACTGAGCCGGGCTATGTGTGCAAGGTTCCTCTGACCCCCTTCAGGGATCAGGTGGTGAGCCTGCAAGCGCTGTCCGGGGAGGAGGCAGACCCAGCCCTGTCTGTGTCCGGTGCATGCTTTGCGCACCTATTTGGATTGCAGGCAGAGCTTTAGATGCTCTGAGCAGCTCTTTGTCTGTTTGGTGGACAGCGAAAAAGGAACACTGTCTCCAAACAGAAGCTTGCACACTGGATCGTGGATGCCATTGCTCTGGCATACCAGGCTCAGGCTGTGCCTGCCCCTTTAGGAATATGAGCACACTCTACTAGGATACTAGGAGTGGCATCCTTGTGGGCACTGGCCAATGGTACCTCTCTAGCAGACATCTGCAGAGCAGCGGGCTGGGCTACACCCAACAGCTTTGTGAGATTTTACAATCTCTGGGTTGAGCTGGTTTCGTCCTGTGTTTTGTCAGGTATGAACAGGTAGAGTTTGGTAATATGGAACGGCTGAGTGTATCGCTTGCGTATAGCGCCTTTCCCCTCTCCTGAAGCGAAAACGTGCGGTTTTACCCCCAGTCGAGTTCACAAAGTCATGGACCCTGGATGTCCTTCCTATGGTTTGCAAACTCAGTCGGGAATAGGTGCTCCACAGGTACCAACCCTTGTGATGTTTATTCCATGGTGCAGTGTCCCTGTCGGCGGACCTGCGTCTCCCTTGGGCAGAGCTCTAAATAGGGAGCAAGGGAGCATCCTATAGCTCTCCTATAACTGATCTGAGACCAGTGCAGACACACAGCACACTGGAGGTTAAGTCATGCACTAAATAGGGAGCAAGGGAGCATCCTATAGCTCTCCTATAACTGTTCTGAGACCAGTGCAGACAGACAGCACACTGGAGGTTAAGTCATGCACTAAATAGGGAGCAAGGGAGCATCCTATAGCTCTCCTATAACTGTTCTGAGACCAGTGCAGACAGACAGCACACTGGAGGTTAAGTCATGCACTAAATAGGGAGCAAGGGAGCATCCTATAGCTCTCCTATAACTGATCTGAGACCAGTGCAGACACACAGCACACTGGAGGTTAAGTCATGCACTAAATAGGGAGCAAGGGAGCATCCTATAGCTCTCCTATAACTGTTCTGAGACCAGTGCAGACAGACAGCACACTGGAGGTTAAGTCATGCACTAAATAGGGAGCAAGGGAGCATCCTATAGCTCTCCTATAACTGTTCTGAGACCAGTGCAGACAGACAGCACACTGGAGGTTAAGTCATGCACTAAATAGGGAGCAAGGGAGCATCCTATAGCTCTCCTATAACTGTTCTGAGACCAGTGCAGACAGACAGCACACTGGAGGTTAAGTCATGCACTAAATAGGGAGCAAGGGAGCATCCTATAGCTCTCCTATAACTGTTCTGAGACCAGTGCAGACAACAGCACACTGGAGGTTAAGTCATGCACTAAATAGGGAGCAAGGGAGCATCCTATATCTCTCTATGCAGTTAAGTGCGTTCACTCCTAAAATCGGATCAAAAGTTCAGTTTCAGACTGCAGATGATGTTTGGATCAACATGTTTGACACACATGGGATGATGATCATCAGTACATAGATTCATCATTTATAATGGATCATTTTATTTGAACATGATTGACAGTGATTGGATGATGCTGGACGTTACTTTCAATCTGAATTAATTATGCAAATTTATGATGTAACGTCTCAAAAACATGAATAATCAACACTCCTGGACACATAACCAGTTCGATAGTCTTTCTATAGCTTGATATTATTTAACATTTCACACCTTAGTCTCACTGTCCACATACGAGGACAAACATGTTTGGGAGAACTATTTTTTTGCATGTTTATCAGATGCTTCTAGTTACAGATCAAAAAGGGAAATGCACACAGCAGACACACTCGGCTCTCATGACATTATTTAAACAGTTCAAGAATAAAATTCACACGTATGAAATTTGGTAAGTAACAATTTTATTTGAGACAGACAGGATGATGAAGTGGAGCACCCGTCCGCTGTAGACAGGGTGAAGTGGTCGGATGGAACAGTATGAGATATGTACATTGGAATGGTTTTAGTTTGCATTTTATTTTTGACCTTATTCATAAAACAGAGACACAGTGTTACACCAGCACAACATGTGTGTGTTCACACTGTGTGACGCAACAACATGACAACCAATCAGAAAGCAAATGATGTTTAATGACCAGCAACATTTTGGACCAATGAGATCTCACAGTGGGTGGAGCTACAGAGGGCATCTATACGATGTTTAAGGGAAGTATTCAAATTAACTTTTGTTGTCTTATTGCACTGCATGTTTATGGACACAATGTTTCATTGTCGTCAGATTTAGTAGATCACAGTCGGGTTACTCAACGTGTTAATGAATAAAGTCACGAGGAAAGTGAAAATAAACACAAATTCATCATCCAGTATTTTATATCACAGCACAAGCGTCAAATCCACACAGATTTAATGAACATGTATGATGTGATGCCAACCGTCGATGATATGAATCAAACAGAATCAGTGACAGATCAAAAGATCATTTGCATCTTTCCACAGGAGAAACTCGCTGTGATTTAATATGACTAGTTTTAAAGCCTCTAACCGTGTATATAAAGTTAGAATACTAGTGTAAAAAACCTCCCGTACATGTGATAGAATTTCTTCAGTAACTGCATTAACTTCCTTAAAGTACAAGAACATAAAACAACTGAAATGTTTTGGTTATAAATGTGAAGTCATCTACAATCGGCCCATTCAACAAACCCCCAAATAAAAACAACAGTGAAATATAAACTCTCGTCAAATAATCTCTTATGAAGGATTTCCTCACATTTTTGGTAAATTTCGCCGGTAGAATCTTAAGAAACAGATTTCAGGAAATGCAAAATACAGTTCAAGTGAGAAACATCGCGCGATAAACGCAAGAACTGAAGATGACTTGTGGACACAGTCGGTCTGAGGGAAGAACTACATGGGTCCGAATTTTTGGTTATAGCAACAGAATTAAATAGTATCAAGTTTAAAAGAGTCACCAGACGCTCACTGCGCCTTCGAGGCCACAACGACGCTTTTAGCCTGCACGTCATTGGTCACCTGCAAGTTGAAAGCCCCGCCCCCTGACAGCAGATTGGCGGGCAGCAGAGAGAGGCTGGTTGGGTTGAGGAAAAGGGGCGTGGTCATCAGACTGGGCGAAGAGTTTGTTGCGCTAGTGTTGGCGAACAGCAGGCTCGTGCTTCCATCGATGGAGGTTATGGGCAGTGCGGCGCCGGACGCCAGAGCTGCAACACAATCAACACACGTCACAAACATCTGAAGTTCAAATCCATCTGCAGTATTTGTGACATGATCGTAGAAAACTTCATCTCATCCCTCACGGTTACATTAAAACACTTTCAAACGGACGCTTACGGGAAATGTAATCGTTTAATTCGTTTTTCTGTTGTTGCTTTTCTAGTTGGATGAACATATGATGATCCCGACTCAAACACATTTTTCTATATGTTAAAGGTCATAATCGTGTATTGTTGCACGTATCATGTGAAAGTTACAAGTGTTACAGTCTTTGTGTTCATTTTCAGTTTTTATTGTGATGAAAATGTCTTTTAATTTTATTTGATGATAATGTGCAAAATGAATATGTGTCAAACTATAACAGACCAAACTTTCACCAAATATTCAGATATTTTAAAAATTTATAAACTACTCACAGTTATTGAAACGTGTATCAAACATATTAAAGATGCGTTTGTTTAACTGTTCTTTACTGTTCGGTCATTTTTGACCAAATAACTTTTTCTATTGTAATAAAAATAGTTTCCTGTATCTAAACAGAACAAGATTTGGTGACTTTTCCTTCATTTGTCATCTAAACACACAAAACATTGGACTTGATTTGATAAGTCGAAGTATTTGTAAAAAAAAAAAAAAAAAAACTTTTGACGAAAATTTCATCATGTCATATTCATAAATAAGTTTTACTCGATAAGTCGTGTTACACACACACACACACACACACACACACACACACACACACACACACAAAGAACAAATCTTCTTTTTTATATACTAATTGAATTTTCACAGTCCATTTCAGTTAATTTCAGTTTATTTTCTTGATATTAGCATTATTAATTGGTAACAAAATGATTATTTTAAGTCTTCTCTTTGTAACACCATGGTCAGGTTTGACTGTAAGCATAATGTAACATTGTTGCAAAATCCCCAACACAAACGCTAAACATTGATAAATAATAGATATAGATAATGTCTAAATATATATGTAAATGCATAACTTAAAATATTATTAATAAAATAATAAAATATAGAACACTGCCGCCATCTACTGGCTATTATTGTCATAACATGATATTCATGCATGACACATTCTTATATCTTCTTCATGCTTCAACTTGTAGACGTGAAGCTTTTTACTGTTCTGAAGTTAATTACATTGTCTTATATGCACATGCAAAGCAATGGTGAAATGGAGAAATGTATATGCAAGTCAAATCTTAAAAAAGTGCATAATTGTGATGTTTTTCCTTCAGGGAAGAAGAAATGTTCTCATGTAGTTAGGACATTTTAGCATATTGCGTTACGTGTAGCGTGTTTATAAGTAAACGTGTATTCACACACACAAGTTCCACATTCTGACTAACGTCACTTAGTTCAAGTTCATCTGTTTATTGTCTGTGCAGATGTGAGTTAATATTGTGTTTATGTTGTGGATATAGTGATTAATGTCACATATAGGATGTGCTTGAGGTAACTCGTTCATTATACAGAGTGATTTTAATTGCACATGTTAACACGTATAATGTTTAAGTCTTGTGGTTATTTAAATGTTTATTATATTGGCCAGTTTTCTATTATTAGTGTATTTTGGTCATTTTGACGGCTTAAGGGACGAGTTGAAATGATTTTATATTGTAATTAATATCATGTCACAGATGCCGTACATTGAGCTGGAGATGATCACGTACCCTGTATAGTGGCCAGTGTGTTGTTGTTCATGAACGCTGGACTCAAAGCGTTTCCAAGAGTAGGAGTCAAACTCAACAGCGCTCCCCTGAACACAAAGAAACTGCAGTCATTAACACAATCACAACATCACCTGATGATTAACATACAGCTGTGTGCGGAGCAAACCAATCAGCTGCACTGTGGGCGGAGCTGCCCAGTGTGACATGACAAAACAAGACACCTGGTTGGTTGAATCCCACAAAAACACATCTGTCAAATTTCAATATCAAAAGATGGACTTTTTTCTTTGCATTGTAATTTTCAGTTCAGCAGCTCTCACTGATACGCTCTTGACAAACACACACACACTAACCCTTGAGTGAACTGTGAGGGCGTTAAGATGGCTGGATTCAGACCAGCGACCGCTGCCAGATTCGCTCCACCCAGTCCCGTGCCCGTCACCACCAGCTGCCCCGCCCCCGGCGTGACTGTCGTTGTCGTGGAAACAGTCTGTGGGGTGGCAGCATGTTTTGCAGCGGGCAGCATCACAGCCGTGGTGGATGAGTTCAATGATGATGATGTCACAGCAGGTGTGGGTGTGGCCACAGCAGGCGCCATGGAGATGACCGACCCTGCGTTAGAGGTCACCTGACCCAGAGCAGCACCTGCAGCCAACAAATCAATGTGACACACAGAGCTCATGTGACATGTTCCTTTCACAGGAAGTTCTTCAAAAGGCTTCATTTAAAATACTTGGAAAAAAAGAATGAATGAAAAAGAGAGACTGACCACTGAAAGTGATGTTGGGAATGTTGCTGGTGTTCAGAGAAACTACTGGACTCACTGTGAGTGTGTTTGTGCTGCTCGACACCTGCAGAGAGACATTGATCAACACAAAAAACAATAACACACCATAAGACATTCAGAACATGAATGAAGAAAATAAAGCCAACACAAAATGATTGTCAACACAAAATGCTCCACTTTCACTTTAATTTAACATTCACGTAAAAGCAAATGTTTTGTTGTGGGTCCATACGTGCAGTGATAATGGCACACAGGAAAACAGAAGATACAACACCCAATTATTCCATTTCTGTGGAGATGATAGAATAAAGAAACAATGAGGTGGATGACTCTGGTTTAGTAGTATCTGATCTGGAGTGACTCTAGTTTAGTAGTATCTGATCTGGAGTGAATCTTGTTTAGTAGTATCTGATCTGGAGTGACTCTGGTTTAGTAGTATCTGATCTGCCATGACTGATTTAGTATTATCTGATCTGCCATGACTGGTTTAGTAGTTTATGATCTGGAGTGACTCTGGTTTAGTAGTATTTGATCTGGAGTGACTCTGGTATAGTAGTATCTGATCTGGAGTGACTCTGGTATAGAAGTATTTGATCTGGAGTGACTCTGGTATAGTAGTATGTGATCTGGAGTGACTCTGGTTTAGTAGTATCTGATCTGGAGTGACTCTGGTATAGTAGTATCTGATCTGGAGTGACTCTGGTATAGTAGTATCTGATCTGGAGTGACTCTGGTTTAGTAGTATTTGATCTGGAGTGACTCTGGTATAGAAGTATCTGATCTGGAGTGACTCTGGTATAGTAGTATCTGATCTGGAGTGACTGGTATAGTAGTATCTGATCTGGATTGACTCTGGTATAGTAGTATCTGATCTGGAGTGACTCTGGTATAGTAGTATTTGATCTGGAGTGACTCTGGTATAGTAGTATCTGATCTAGAGTGACTCTGGTATAGTATTATCTGATCTGCCATGACTGGTATAGAAGTATTTGATCTGGAGTGACTCTGGTATAGAAGTATCTGATCTGGAGTGACTCTGGTATAGAAGTATTTGATCTGGAGTGACTCTGGTATAGTAGTATCTGATCTGGAGTGACTCTGGTATAGAAGTATTTGATCTGGAGTGACTGGTATAGAAGTATCTGATCTGGAGTGACTGGTTTAGTAGTATCTGATCTGGAGTGACTCTGGTTTAGTAGTATCTGATCTGGAGTGACTCTGGTTTAGTAGTATGTAATATGAGTGACTCACTGCTGGTGTGGAGCTGTAGATGGGTTTGATGGGTGTGCTGTGCAAGCTGCTGTTGCTGGGTGGGTTGATTCTCTTCTCTTTCTGTCTGCGGTTGCAAAACCAAACACGCACCACCTCCTTCTCCATACTGAGCTGATCTGCGATCAGAGTAATCTCCTCTGATGAAGGTTTTTGATTCTGCTGCAGATTACAATCAAACTTGAACTTTATTCATCAGAGTGTGATTCAAAAAATTAAATTAAGTCATTTGATTTGGAGTTTTTTTTATATTGCCCAGCGAATATAACACAAGCTACAATGAAATACAGTTGAAGTCGTTCACATACACTTAGTAAGAAGTAAATAAAACTCCTTTTTTTACCACTCCACAGATTTAATATTAGCAAACTATAGTGGCGAGTCATTTAGGACATCTACTTTGTGCATGACACGAGTCATTTTCCAACAATTGTTCACAGACCGATTGTGTCACTTTTAATTGACTATATCATAATTCCAGTGTGTCAGAAGTTTACATACACTAAGTTAACTGTGTTCTTGGAAAATTCCAGAACATGATGTCAAGCATTTAGACAATCAGCTTCTGATAGGAGGTGTGCTGAATTGGAGGTGTACCTGTGGATGTATTTTAAACTCAGTGCCTCTTTGCTTGACATCATGGGAAAATCCAATTAAATCATCCAAGACCTCAGAAAAATCTGTTCTGATCAAGTCTGGATCATCCTTGGGAGCCTTGGGGGGACAATGACCCCAAGCACACCTCCAGAGTTGTGGCACAAGGGCTTAAGGGCAACAAAGTCAAGATATTGGAGCGGGCATCACAAAGTCCTGACCTCAATCCCATAGAAATGGGCAGAACTGAAAAAGACTGTGTGTGAAAAGTGTGTGAGAAACTTGTGGAAGGATCCCCAAAACATTTGACCCAAGTTAAACAATTGAAACTCAATGCTGCCAAATACTAAGAAAGTGTGTGTAAACTTCTGCCCCGCTGGGAATGTGAGGAAAGATTTAAAAGCTGAAATAAATAATTCTCTGGACTATTATTCTGACATTTCACATTATTAAAATAAAGTCGTGATCCGAACTGACCTGAGACAGGGAATGTTTTCTACAATTTAAATGCCAGGAATTGTGAAAAACTGAGTTTAAATGTATTTGGCTAAAGTGTATGTAAACTTCTGACTTCAACCGTACATGTTTTATATATATATACACATTATTTAATTTACAAATACAAAAGCAAATGTTCAGTTGTAAATTGGCAAAAGTCTTTGAACCGTCCCAAATGAAGAGAAGCAGGTTCATCTGAGGCATCAGAGATTCGCTCTCTTTATTTTAATCACTTTATATAAATGTTTTGTTGAGTGTTTGTGTCTGCAGTGAGTGTGTCGAGACGCAGCGCTGCCCTCTAGTGTTGTGTTGAAGCGCCGCTCACCTCCAGGAAGCTCCTCTCTAACGCCAGACGGATGTTGGTCTCGATGCTGGTCCGTTTCTTCCTGCGGCGGTTCAGACTCTCACAGAGACCCGGAGACATCTCGCTTGGACTCGACACCACACAGTCAGCACTCATGTTCTCTACACACATGAGGAATATATGAATCTAGTGTAAAGTACAAACATTCTGCTTCTTCAGGAGCGAGTCAGACCTGTGTCATTGAGCCATTTCTCCAGTAATGGTTTGAGTTTACACATGTTCTTAAAGCTCAAGTTCAGCGCCTCGAATCTGGAAATGGTGGTCTGACTGAAATCATTGCCGTAGAGTTTTCCCATGGCCAACCCCACGTCACCCTGACACACGCACACACACACACACACACACACACACACACACACACACACACACACACACACAGAGAGTGAAGTGTTAATAAACATGTATTTCACATGACTGCATTACACAGAAAGAGTGACCGCGTGTTCACCTGAGTAAAGCCCAGTTTAATGCGTCTCTGTTTAAAATTCTTTGCAAACTGTTCGAGCTCTTCAAGGTCACTGGCCTCCTCCACACACGGCGTGTCGACGCGTTTCAGAGCAGGCGTGGCCGCAGATGGCATCGCCGCTATCTTTCTCGTTGGCGTTGCTGCCTAGAAACATCATGACAGCAGCGTTACACCAGTCCATGAACACCGCACACATGTCAGAACTCGTGTAGTTTGTCACCTGTGTAGTGAGTGTGATGCTGGTTTGAGCGGGCACGAGGTTCGCTTGGCTTTGAGGTAGTTGAGTCAGAACATTCGGAGCTTGCAGGAGACCTGAAACACAGTTCATCTCAGTTACCCTGTTGCACACCTGCTGAAGAATGGCAAACAGATTTAAGGCTGCTGTCGTACAGCTCTGACCCTGAGCAGATGGAGAGATGATGAACTGCGGCTGAATGGAGTGACCGGGCTGAACTAACACAAACTGCTGCAGGTTCAAACCCTGCGGCTGCAACTGCTGCGAGAGAAAGAGAGGGAGAGAGAGACACATGAAGTGTCAGGTTATGCAGATAATGAACCAATCACAATATAGCATACAGTTATTATCCCGCTGTATAGAGGCGTTTCTTTAACTTAATTAAATTACATCTTGATTGAAAATTATGCCCAATAAAAAGTGATTTTTCTTTTGATTTTTCTTTTCTTTGATGAGAAGTATTCATCACTGACACTTTTGTCCAGTTGGTTAACAAGTATGTATCTCGGTTGCCTCCGCGTCTGAGACGTCAAACTCTACCCTCCCTAGCAACTGGACCAATTTGGTTACCCCATGTGACTCTACCCTCCCTAGCAACCGGGCCAATTTGGTTACCCCATGTGACTCTACCCTCCCTAGCAACCGGGCCAATTTGGTTACCCCATGTGACTCTACCCTCCCTAGCAACCGGGCCAATTTGGTTACCCCATGTGACTCTACCCTCCCTAGCAACCGGGTCAATTTGGTTACCCCATGTGACTCTACCCTCCCTAGCAACTGGACCAATTTGGTTACCCCATGTGACTCTACCCTCCCTAGCAACCGGGTCAATTTGGTTACCCCATGTGACTCTACCCTCCCTAGCAACTGGACCAATTTGGTTACCCCATGTGACTCTACCCTCCCTAGCAACCGGGTCAATTTGGTTACCCCATGTGACTCTACCCTCCCTAGCAACCGGCCCAATTTGGTTACCCCATGTGACTCTACCCTCCCTAGCAACCGGGCCAATTTGGTTACCCCATGTGACTCTACCCTCCCTAGCAACCGGGCCAATTTGGTTACCCCATGTGACTCTACCCTCCCTAGCAACCGGGTCAATTTGGTTACCCCATGTGACTCTACCCTCCCTAGCAACTGGACCAATTTGGTTACCCCATGTGACTCTACCCTCCCTAGCAACCGGGTCAATTTGGTTACCCCATGTGACTCTACCCTCCCTAGCAACTGGACCAATTTGGTTACCCCATGTGACTCTACCCTCCCTAGCAACCGGGTCAATTTGGTTACCCCATGTGACTCTACCCTCCCTAGCAACCGGCCCAATTTGGTTACCCCATGTGACTCTACCCTCCCTAGCAACCGGGCCAATTTGGTTACCCCATGTGACTCTACCCTCCCTAGCAACCGGCCAAATTTGGTTACCTCATGTGACTCTACCCTCCCTAGCAACCGAGACAATTTGGTTGCTAAGGAGACCTGACTGGAGTCACTCAGCACGCCCTGGATTCAAACTCGCGACTCCAGGTGTGATAGTCAGCGTCAATACTTGCTGAGATACTCAGACCCCCCCCCGATAGATGTGTTTTATAACTATCAGTTATCTGATAAAATCCCCTCCAATAGTTTCCTGTAGTTATTTTTGGTTTAATTTCTCCGTGGTCAGCGCTGGAGGGTTCATTCAACAATATAATGGCGACCTCTAGAGGTCAAGTAAAAACTGCGTGGAGTTTATTATTGTTATGGTACAATAAATCAGTGATTTAAGACAATCAAAGGTGGTTTGATGATTAGTTTGTTAATGATGGCTGGACTGGAGAACTGAAGTGTCCACAAGGTGGAGCGATGACAACATTAAAGCTAACATCATCTGTTTGAATGATTAGAACAACGCAACAACAGCGGCTTACATTTCCTCTTAATACTCCGTTTTACATTTTATAAATCATTGCAGATCAGCTGAGCTTTTCCCACGGTTGGGGCGTCCAGTCTGTTCCAGTAAGCATATAAACACCAGCATTGCCAAGAGGTGAAATTATAAGTTAATAATCAGCAGTAAATCAGTCATTAATGCCAACCTTACAGGAACATGCCGTTGGCTGTTCAGAAGACCAAGCGTTGTGAATGTACATGCACAGGAACAGTTTTAAAGCTTTACATTTGTCCGTTTTTCCCAAACTTATCCCCGTTCTGACAAAATGAACTTGTCCAAGATTCCTAATTATATGATGGTTATGTACAAGAACAATAAAATAATATAGCCACAAGCGGCAATCATCAGGGTCCAAGAACATGTGAAGAAATAATCAGAAATGATTCAGTGGATGCCAAATTATACATATTGACAATATAAAACCTGCTGAAAGCTGATTGGTCGATGGCGGCCATGTTTTTAAAGACATGTGACTGTTCTCGCAGACCTTGACGGCACGTTGGACAAAGACAGTGCATGCAAAAGTCGATCGGACCAACGGTTCCATAGTTTCAGACATTTTTAGTTTAATTATTATAGCGCCCCCAAGAGGCAACGGTGTGCAATAGTTTTTGTGTGAAAATCAGCATAGAACGAGTTTGTTTACATTTTTTTTTCAAATAAGCCAAAATAGCGGGAAAATGAAGGGGTGGAGTACAATTCTGTCAGGGGTAAAACCCATCAGCAGCCGGGGATTCTGGGTATCAGCGAGTACTGACCATCACACCTGTTCATACGGTACAATGTGAATATGACATTAACTTATAGTGCTCGTGCACAACCAGCGAGGTTTGTGAATTAAGTCTGTTTAAACGAGATATCCGCATCTTTGCAGACGGTTTATGATAGAAGATTGAGACATGAAACACTTATATTATGTAAATGCTCCCTTCAACATGACGAGGTCACATGACAGTGTAGTGCACTATGGTTTCACTATAGAGCATAGTGTACACTGCGCAGTGTTCGATCAGTTCATATTCAGGTGAGGTGTCAGTCACTTACAGATACGATCTGAATGGGCTGTGACAGTCTGATGGGCGTGGCAGCGGAGGCGGAGATGTTCGCTCCTGTGGTGCTGCTCTGTTGAGCTGCAGACTGCTGCATGGCTGCGGCCAAGAGCTGCGCCTGCGTCTGCTGCAACAACAGCTGCGCTGGAGTCAAACTCAACTGCTCACACACACACACACGCGCACACACACACACGCGCGCACACACACATACACACACGCGCGCACACACACACACGCACACATACACACACACATACATACACGCGCGCACACACACACGCGCGCACACACATACACACACGCACACGCACACACACGCGCGCACACACGCGCGCACACACGCGCGCACACACACACACGCGCACACACACACGCGCACACACGCACGCGCACACACGCACGCGCACACACACGCACGTGATCACACACGCGCGCACACACGCGCGATCACACGCACGCACACGCATGCGATCACACGCACACACACACGCGCGCACAAACACGCGCACACACACGCGCGCACACGCGCACACACACGCACGCACACACACGCGCACGCACACACGCGCGCGCGCGCACACACACACACACACTCATGAAATGGATAACATGAGGGTAAAAATTGTTCCTATAATTCTTCACTTTCACTTTCACCTTTTGTTTTTGGTGATTAGCATTCTTCGTGCATAAACCCACAGGGCATAATTAATGGTAAAAAACTGACTAATAAATATTGATCTGTTTCTCACCCACAGCTTTCAAATCACTCCAGAAGACATGGATTAAACCACTGGAGTTTATGGGTTACTTTTATGCTGCCTTTATGTGCTTTTTGGAGCTTCAAAGCTCATGTCACCATTCACTTGCATTGTATGGACCTACAGAGCTGAAATATTGTTCTATAAATCTAAATTTGTGTTCTGCAGAAGAAAGAAAGTCACACACATCGGGGACGACATGAGGGTGAGTAAATGATGACAGAAATGTCCTTTTTGGGCGAACTGTCCCTTTAATTCAGGTCACAGTAAATAAAGTGTTAAGTGTTATGAGATGTTTTGAGCAGTTCACTTACACTAATGTTAGCGTGTGTAAACGACACATTTCTGTGTCAGGTGACGGTGATAATTGCTTGATCTGATTCTCCGTCTGCAATTAAATAAACATTTTAACTAGATAAAAATGCGTTGGCATGCCAACCTTTGTTGCAGCCCACGTTAGAGTAATATCCAATCAAGGCTATACGAATATTTTGCCAAATATTTATGATATCTATGGCGAGTTCTGCAAAGCTCGTCAGGGCTGGCAACAATAACCAAGGGGGCGGAGCTTACGACAGGTCAATTAAGACGGGAACTTGGCAGCTCACTTGGATTCGGAACAGCGCAAACGAGTCCAAGTGGAATCGTACGTTTTCATGCCAGTCAAAGACAAACAACCAGAATCCCCAAAATATGCAGCTCTTGGACGCTCGCTGTGTGTACTGCGGGTGCTCGTTAAGTGATTCCTCATTATGCAGCGCATATAAATTGCGCATAGATTTGCATATTCTCCTCCACCTGCTTCCGAGCAACAGAAGTGCTGTTTAATTAACGTGCCGCACTGAGATATCTCCAGCATCTCCAGGCGATAACAAACACCAGGGCGCCGCCGCAACACACGACTCGATTTATCTCGCAGGAGTTCATGATGAGAACACCGTAAATGACTGTAATCTAACAATCACTCTCTTATTACACACCTGCGAGTGGCAGAGAGCTCCACTAAGAGGGCACTGCCCACTGATGATGTATACATTGAACACACTTTCTGTATGTACATACCTGTTGGAGCAAGGCTTGCGCTTGCACGTTACTGATTGCGTTTGTCACGTCGAGGCCATTCGATTGAGCTACTGTGAAGACAAGTGAACAACAGTCCATCAAACGGCAACAGCGCGACACATGTAAACAAACAGCATGTGATTTACCTTGAACTCCACGTGTGCCGTTCTCCATCGTGCTTTTACTCACTTCTGTTGGGCAGCTTGTAGAATCTGTTTAGAGGAAAAACAATGGTCAATGCCTTCTCAAACATTGGCAACGTGGTCCTCCACGGCCCTCTCTCACGCTCAGACACATTGTTATTGCCAAGGAAAACAGAAATGATTATATCAGATTATAGTCTCAAAATATTATCAGTGATTTTCCAACACAAACACTGACATTGAACTGCTTAACGAAGAGAGCGTTCAACCAAACGAAGTCTCTAGAGTCTTTATTATTTCACAATAACTGAGTTTATGAAGTGATTTAGTGTGAGTTATGAATCATGTTAGAATATAATCCAAACTGATTTCTCCGCTAGTGTTAGGAAGTGTGCAGCATCTCCTCAACAAAACTAATGACAATACTGATGAAGGTTTTGAGCCGAAAACACACATCTTGACGATAATCAAATTGGCCCGGTTGCTAGGGAGGGTAGAGTCACATGGGGTAACCAAATTGGCCCAGTTGCTAGGGAGGGCAGAGTCACATGGGGTAACCAAATTGGCCCGGTTGCTAGGGAGGGCAGAGTCACATGGGGTAATCAAATTGGCCCGGTTGCTAGGGAGGGTAGAGTCACATGGGGTAACCAAATTGGCCCGGTTGCTAGGGAGGGCAGAGTCACATGGGGTAACCAAATTGGCCCGGTTGCTAAGGAGGGTAGAGTCACATGGGGTAACCAAATTGGCCCGGTTGCTAGGGAGGGTAGAGTCACATGGGGTAACCAAATTGGCCTGGTTGCTAGGGAGGGCAGAGTCACATGGGGTAACCAAATTGGCCCGGTTGCTAGGGAGGGCAGAGTCACATGGGGTAACCAAATTGGCCCGGTTGCTAGGGAGGGTAGAGTCACATGGGGTAACCAAATTGGCCCGGTTGCAAGGGAGGGTAGAGTCACATGGGGTAACCAAATTGGCCCGGTTGCTAGGGAGGGCAGAGTCACATGGGGTAACCAAATTGGCCCGGTTGCTAGGGAGGGCAGAGTCACATGGGGTAACCAAATTGGCCCAGTTGCTAGGGAGGGTAGAGTCACATGGGGTAACCAAATTGGCCCGGTTGCTAGGGAGGGTAGAGTCACATGGGGTAACCAAATTGGCCCGGTTGCTAGGGAGGGTAGAGTCACATGGGGTAACCAAATTGGCCTGGTTGCTAGGGAGGGTAGAGTCACATGGGGTAACCAAATTGGCCTGGTTGCTAGGGAGGGTAGAGTCACATGGGGTAACCAAATTGGCCTGGTTGCTAGGGAGGGTAGAGTCACATAGGGTAACCAAATTGGCCCGGTTGCTAGGGAGGGTAGAGTCACATGGGGTAACCAAATTGGCCCGGTTGCTAGGGAGCAACAAGTCACATGATAAAATGCGCGGACTGACGGTCTCAGACGTGGAGGCAACTGTGTTTCGTCCTCCATCATCCGGATTGAGGGAGGAAAATAAA
>JAVLUX010000006.1:55537500-55540000 GCA_032164185.1 Moxostoma hubbsi
CCCATAACCCCTCACCCCTCACCCCTAACCCTACCCCTCACCCATAACCCCTCACCCTTAACCCTACCCCTCACCCCTAACCCCTCACCCTCACCCATAACCCCTCACCCTCACCCCTCACCCTTAACCCTACCCCTCACCCCTAACCCCTCACCCCTAACCCTCACCCCCACCCTCACCCCTAACCCTCCCCCTAACCCCTCACCCTACCCCTCACCCCTAACCCCTCACCCTCAGCACCACCCCTAACCCTACCCCTCACCCTAACCCTAACCCTCACCCTCACCCCTAACCCCTCACCCTACCCCTACCCCCTAACCCCTAACCCCTCACCCCTAACCCTAACCCCTCACCCCTAACCCCTCACCCCTAACCCTCACCCTCACCCCTAACCCTAACCAATCACCCCTAACCCCTAACCCCTCACCCCTAACCCCTCACCCTACCCCTCACCCATAACCCCTCACCCCTCACCCTACCCCTCACCCATAACCCCTCACCCCTCACCCTTAACCCTACCCCTCACCCCTAACCCCTCACCCATAACCCCTCACCCTCACCCCACCCCTCACCCCTCACCCTACCCCTCACCCCTAACCCCTCACCCTCACCCTACCCCTAACCCTCACCCCCTAACCCTACCCCCTAACCCTCACCCCTAACCCTACCCCCTAACCCTCACCCCTAACCCTAACCCCTCACCCCTCACCTAACCCCTCACCCAACCCCTCACCCCTAACCCTACCCTCACCATTCACCCCTCACCATTCACCCCTAACCCCTCACCATTCACCCCTCACCCCTAACCCTACCCTCACCATTCACCCCTAACCCCACCCTCACCTCTAACCCCACCCCTCACCCCTCACCCTACCCTCACCATTCACCCCTAACCCCTCACCCCCTAACCCTACCCCCTAACCCTAACCCCTCACCCCTCACCTAACCCCTCACACAACCCCTCACCCCTAACCCCCACCCCTCACCCCTCACCTAACCCCTCACCCCTAACCCTACCTTCACCATTCACCCCTCACCATTCACCCCTAACCCCTCACCATTCACCCCTCACCCCTAACCCTACCCTCACCATTCACCCCTAACCCCACCCTCACCATTCACCCCTAACACCTCACCCCTAACCCTACCCTCACCATTCACCCCTCACCATTCACCCCTAACCCCTCACCGCTAACTCCTCACCCCTACCCTCACCATTCACCCCTAACCCCTCACACCTAACCCCTCACCCTACCCTCACCATTCACCCCTCACCCCTAACCCTACCCTCACCATTCACCCCTAACCCCTCACCCCTACCCTCACCATTCACCCCTAACCCCTCACCCCTAACCCTACCCTCACCATTCACCACTAACCCCTCACCTCACCATTCACCCCTCACCCTACCCTCACCATTCACCCCTAACCCCTCACCCCTAACCTCACCATTCACACCTAACCCCTCACCATTCACCCCTAACCCCTAACCCTCACCCCTAACCCTACCCTCACCATTCACCCCTCACCCCACCCTCACCATTCACCCCTCACCCCTAACCATTCACCCCTCACCCCTAACCCTAACCCTCACCATTCACCCCTAACCCCTAACCTTAAAAAATAAAAAATTAACCCCTCACCCCTAACCTCACCATTCACCCCTCACCCCTAACCTCACCATTCACCCCTAACCTCACCATTCACCCCTCACCCCTAAGCTCACCATTCACCCCTCACCCCTAACCTCACCATTCACCCCTCACCCCTCACCCCTAACCCCTCACCATTCACCCCTAACCCCTCACCATTCACCCCTAACCATTCACCCCTCACCCTACCCTCACCATTCACCCCTAACCCCTCACCCCTAACCTCACCATTCACCCCTCACCCCACCCTCACCATTCACCCCTCACCCCTAACCATTCACCCCTCACCCCTCACCCCTAACCTCACCATTCACCCCTCACCCCTAACCTCACCATTCACCCCTCACCCCTAACCTCACCATTCACCCCTCACCCCTAAGCTCACCATTCACCCCTCACCCCTAACCTCACCATTCACCCCTAACCCTACCCTCACCATTCACCCCTAACCCTACCCTCACCATTCACCCCTCACCCCTAACCTCACCATTCACCCCTAACCCCTCACCATTCACCCCTCACCCTACCCTCACCATTCACCCCTAACCCCTCACCCCTAACCTCACCATTCACCCCTCACCCCACCCTCACCATTCACCCCTCACCCCTAACCATTCACCCCTCACCCCTAACCCTAACCTCACCATTCACCCCTCACCCCTAACCCTCACCATTCACCCCTCACCTCACCATTCACCCCTCACCCCTAACCTCACCATTCACCCCTCACCCCTAAGCTCACCATTCACCCCTCACCCCTAACCTCACCATTCACCCCTAACCCTACCCTCACCATTCACCCCTCACCCCTAACCCTACCCTCACCATTCACCCCTCACCCCTAACCC
>JAVLUX010000006.1:55552500-55567500 GCA_032164185.1 Moxostoma hubbsi
TATACACACACACACATATACACACACACACACATATACACACACACATACACACACTCACACACATATACATATACACACACACACATATACACACTCACACACACACACACACATATACACACATATACACACTCACACACATACACACACACATGCACACACACTCACACACATACACACACACATATACACACACACACATACACACACACATATACACACTCACACACATATACATATATACACACACACATATACACACACACACACCCACACACACTCACACACACACACTCTCACATACACACACACACATATACACACACACATACACACACTCACACACATATACATATACACACACACACATATACACACACACACATATACACACACACATACACACACTCACACACATATACATATACACTCACACACATATACATATACACTCACACACATACACACACACACACACACACACACACACACACATAAAAACACAATTTTCCAGGCTTGTATTGCAAATGAACATGCACATTCTTAAGATGATTGACAGGCGATGTCTGTATCTAATAGGTGATTGGCTCTTTTATCTGTGAGGCGGGACTTCATGTGTGACCATTGGCTGCCTATCCATTAATTTTACAGTTTTTTCTGAATGCTTAAGCGCTAATCGTGATTCTTGTAGCACAATTTCTAAAACTATTAATACGTATAGCAAAACCACTCACTGAGTTTGCAAAACTAAAAGCACAAACACTGCATTGCACTCAGTTTGCAATTTTGTAACACACATTTTGCAAAACTGTAGGCACAATTCACTGCACAACACTCTTTTTGCAGAACTTTAAACACAACTCACTGCTTACACTCAATTACCAAATTTCCAACACACTCCTAGCAAAATTATACACATGTATGGCTATCATTAACACTATTTTGCCAACTGTCTGGCACACTTTCACATGTGAAAACTGTTTTAGATAATTAGTTCACTTTGCAATCAGCCTAAGCACTATAAATAAGCCACAGGTAAGCTGTCTGTGTGGAGTACAATGGATGGAGCAGTAAGAGTGAGAAGAGTGAGAATCAGAGGAGGCCGAGGGAGAGGACGTGGAGTTGAAGAAGCAAGAGGGTTAGAGGAAGTTAGAGGAAGAGGACAAGGAGGAGCAAGAAGAGGACGAGGAGGGGAAAGAGGAAGGGTAAGAAGAGTAAGAAATAGAATAACTGATGACATCAGAGCTACAATAGTGGACCATGTCATCAACCATGGGATGACCCTGAGGGAAGCTGGCCAACGGGTTCAGCCTAATTTGAGCCGCTACACTGTGGCAAGCATCATTAGGACATTTCGAAATGAGAATCGGTAAGTACTTTGTAGCACTGCCATACTCTAATGAGAAACACAACAGTACCATACATGCAAAAATACTGAAATTGTTACTTTACAGAATTGCTAGACGTCCAGATGTTGGGGGCAGAGGAAGAATGTTCACTCCAGAGCAAGAGACCCATATAGTGAACATGGTGATTGCCAATACAGTTTTTTCCAATTGCTAACACACAATTTTGCAAACTAGTCTGGTTTTATCAAAATACTTAACACAATTCACAAAACCACACACCCAAACTGCAAAATACCTCATATATCCTGCAAAATGAAGCACTGCAACCGAAACTACACATAGCATTATCAAAATCAAACTTTTGCATGAAATGGCACACACTTCATTCATATTACCAGATTTTTGCCTAACCAACTACACACTGTTGGTCATAATGAAAAGCACCCCCATCTTTAGTATGCTTTGCCATAATAGCCTACTAAAATATGTATCAGATTGTTGACATGCACAGAAATATTTGCAGATACACACACACATGCTGTTGAAACTTTATTTTATTTTTCATTACAGTAAACAAGTCAGTGCAACATATGCACAGCAGATATATTTACATGGGACTGAACAAAAATATTCTTACAAAAAAAGTAAACTGAAAAAGACAATTTCAGAAAGAATATATTACAGTAAAAAAAAAAAAGAGGCAAGAAAAATAATTAGGCAGCATCTTGCCGCACAGCCGGGTCTGGCCACAACGCCTCGTCAACATCACAGGCAATATCTTCCCTTGCCAGACATCGAGGGAAGAAGCGCCTTGAGTGCCTTATCCATCCCTGAATTGCACCCACATCAATCTCATCACATGCCTCTTCCATGGCCTGCACAAGAGGCATGCGCACAAAGGGCTGCCGGTCGTATACCTTCCACCGCCATGCCGAAAAGAACTCCTCTATGGGGTTCAGAAATGGTGAGTATGGTGGGAGGTATTGCACGAGAAATGTTGGGTGGTCACCAAACCAGTTTTGGACTGGGGCTGCACGATGAAAGCTCACGTTGTCCCATACTACAACGTACCGGTTTCTTTGATGGTCTGCATCATTCATACGCTCTGGTGGTATGAGAATGTTGCGAAGTCTGTCCAGAAAAGTGAGAATATGGGCTGTGTTGTATGGTCCAAGCTTTGCATGATGGTGCAGGACACCATGCATACTGGAGATGGCAGCGCACATTGTGATGTTCCCTCCACGTTGACCTGGAACATCTATAATGGCTCTGTGGCCAATGACATTTCTCCCCCTTCTTCTGGTCTTTGCTAGGTTGAACCCAGCCTCATCTATAAAGATGAACTCATGTGGGATTGCATGAGCATCCATTTCCAGTACTCCCTGAAAACAAAGAACAAAAATCAGTCAATATGGTGTTATCCAGTACACTGGGAAACAATGTTGCGTGTAGTGTACTGCAGTCAATATAGTACTTACATCCACATATGCTCGTCTGAGCTCTTTGAGAGTTTCTCTCAAACGGCACCTTATAAAGTTGTTTCATTCCGATTTGGTTTCGCTTGAGAATGCGAGCCAATGTGGACAGACTGACTCGTTGAATGTTGTTGAATAAGGTGTTGTCTTGGATGATGTGGCTTTGAATTTCTCGTAATCTGATTTCATTATGTTCCAAAACCAAGTTTACAATGCCAGCTTCCTGTACCCCGGTGAACATTTGGCCCCTTCCTCCTCCATGGTGTCGTCTCTCAGTCCTTTAGAAAAAATAAAATAATAAAAATATATAGGACTTGGACAATGCAGCCTAAATATTTTTCCCCCACAGTAGGGTACATTGTACAGGAAACTTGTACAGTTCATGAATGGCTGATGTCATACACGAAGTAAACAGGTGTCACCCAACTGATACACTATGACATGGGGTGTACTACATGAGTACTACATGAAATTTTGGTTACATACCTGTTCTCCAGTCTAAAGGTCCGGATGACAGAGGCGACAGTAAAACGGCTCAAGTTTGGCTGCACTCTCTGTCCAGCCTCACGCATTGTCAGCCCATGGTTGATGACATGATCCACTAAGGTTGCTCTGATTTCATTTGAAAGTGTTTGTCTTCTTTGGCCATGAACTCCTCTACCTGCTCTACCCCTACCTCTCACTCTTCCTCCCCCTCTTATTCTCAACCTTCCTCTTCCTCTTCCTCTTTCTGCAACGTCTTCCATTGTTGTTGTAAAAAAAAAAGGTGCTCACCTGTGGTCTTTTCATAGTGCTTACATCCTGATTGAAGTGTTAACAATTAACCATTGAGGTGTTTGGCCAGGTGGCACATGTAATTTGCCAATTAGCTCATGTAGTGTCATTGTGAATGGCAGTGTTTTGAAATGGCAAACATGTGACTTTATGTCAGATTGTTGTGTCTTATGCAGAGAATTGTGTTCAGTGCATTTAAAAAGTGCCATTTTGAAATGCAAAATGTGTGTAAAGCAGAAAATGTGTTTAGACTTTTGGAGACTTGAGAAGAAGTTTTGCTCTCTGTGTGTCAGTTTAAATAATTGTGCTGTGCCTGTAATTTTAGTGTGTTAGCAATTGGAAAAAACTGTAATGCAATAAGACTGCACGAAATACAGCAGCGCATAATTGATAATGACACCATCTTTCAAAATATACACAGTGTAAGCATTTCTGCACTAAGTCGTGTACTTGCGCGCCACAGAATAAGAATGAAGCAAATTTACAGAGTTCCTTTCGAGAGAAACACAGAACGTGTAAAGCAACTGCGATATGACTATGTGCAGGTAAGCTATAGTGTCATTGGTTCTGAATTTGGAAGTGCATACTGTAGTGCTGTGCATGGGCCTGATGTGATGCATTTGTTTTGTCTTGTCCAGAGAGTGATGGAACTAGAAGCAGATGCCATGGGACATGAGCTACTTTTTGTAGATGAGGCCGGTTTTAACCTCAGTAAAACCAGGAGATGTGGCAGGAACATTATTGGACACCGTGCCATCATCAATGTCCCAGGACAACGTGGTGGTAACATAACCATGTGTGCAGCTATAAGCCAAAATGGTGTTGTTCACCATCATGCAACCATAGGCCCATACAACACTGCACACATTATTGCATTCCTGGACACCTTACATGACATGCTCACTGTTCAGAGACCAGAGCATACCCGATATGTCATCATATGGGACAATGTTTTCATAGGGCTGCTTTGGTCCGCAACTGGTTTACAGACCACCCATTCTTCATGGCACTCAACCTCCCTCCATACTCTCCATTCTTAAATCCCATCGAGGAGTTCTTCTCTGCCTGGCGCTGGAAAGTGTACGACCGTCATCCTCATCAACAGGTAGCCCTTTTACAGGCAATGGAGGAGGCATGTGGAGATATTGACCAGGCATCATGTCAGGCCTGGATACGGCATTCAAGGAGATATTTTCCCCGGTGCCTTGGACTGGAGGATATCGCATGGGATGTGGACGAAATTTTGTGGCCGGACCCAGAAAGACGACATGATGTAGTCTGATTGCTTTTTTGTTTTTTGTGAAATTACTATTTTGTGTTCTGACTTTGTCTTGGTTTTGATGAGTGTGAATAAACACCAATACTTGAAGTTTGGATCCTTGTATGTTTACATGACACTATGACAAAAGTATGACCTCAAATTGACATCTGTACACAGAGAAAGAGAAAGCCAGATGTGTTTTGTATTCATACCATCAGTGTGTAGTTGGCACATTGTGTGCTTAGTAGATGATGGCTTGTGTTTACTGTTTGATACGAAAACACCATTTTTACGAAGGTGTGAAGAGTTAATCTAGCTGTGTTCGCTTTTGCAAGAGAACTACAATGTTTTGATAATTGGGTGAAAGGTTTTCTTATTTGTGTGTAGAGTTTTGCAAAAATAGCCAATAGTTACAAAAAATGTGCTTAAGCAATCAGACAAAACTGTAATAGAAGTGGCCCGTCTGCTAAATAGAACTAAATAGGAACAGGCTTTTACATCAATGAAACTTGCTGTACAGACGTAACAACGTTAAAGAAGATGCTGTCCTAATTTGGAAGTGCTCTTTATTAACTGTAAGCCTTTTTACTCATTTACATTTACTCATTTGGCAGATGCTTCTATCCAAAGCAACTTACAAAAGAGGAAAACTTAAGCAAATCATCTTAAGGAGACAGTGGTATGAAGAGTGCCGAATTACAAAGTTTCACTTGCATCAGAATAGTAGCATCCAAGACTTTAAAGCGTTTAAACTTTAGAGTATTAAAGTGTAACAAGTATTTTGTTACCAGAAGACCAGACGTGCTGCTGCATTCTGGATCATGAAACAGGGAGTTCTGCAATGAGAGCGTTACAGTAGTCCAGTCTAGTTATGACAAGTGACTGAACAAGCAGTTGTGTGGCATGTGCAGAGAGGAAGGGTCTTATCTTCCTGATATTGTGAGTGTAAATCTACATGCTTTCTTTTGAGATGTGGTCTATGAAATTGACTTAGTTATCAATGGTTACCCCTAGATTTCTGACTGTTTTAGAAGGCGTTACTGTAGTTGAACCCAGCTGCACAGTGATGTTGTGTTCGAACGCAGGGTTGGCTGGAAAGATGAGGAGCTCAGTCTTCGCTTGGTTAAGTTGCAGGTGGTGTTCCTTCATCCAGGCCGAGATGTCTGCCAAACAAGTCTAGATTCGAGCAGTCACTGTGGTGTTGTTGGGCTGGAAAGACAAGTTGCGTGTCATTGGCATAGCAGTGGTAACAGAACCCATGTGCCTGAATGATGGGTCCCAGTGATGTTGTGTATATAGAGAAGAGAAGTAGCCCAAACACCGAACCCTGAGGTACCCCAGTAAGAAGCTGATGTGGCTTGGATACCTCATCTCTCCAGGCTACCTTGAGAACGTACCCGAGAGATGGGACTGAAACCAGTCAAGCACAGTTCCGTGATGACCAGCGAGGAGAGGGTGGAGAGAAGGATCTGTTGACTGTGTCAAAGACTGCAGAAAGGTTCAGCAGGATCAGGATGGATGATCTGGATTAAGCTTTCGCCTGTCTCAGTGTCTCAGTGACATACAGCAGGGCAGTCTAGGTGGAGTGTCACTTTTGAAGCCTGAATGTCATCCAGTAGCTTGTTGTGTGAGATATAGGCAGAGCTTTGATTGAAAACAGGAACACACTGAATAAGGAAATCAGACTGGCTAAAAGAAGATACACTGAGAAGCTAAAAGTTTTCAGCCAATTACCCCACATCAGTGAGGAGTGGCCTAAACAACTTACTAAATACAGGACTCCTGCCCCCAACATGGTAGGGGACCAACAATTGGCTGACATCTTGAATATGTTCTACTATACATTTGAAAGGCCCAATCTCACACCTCACACCTGCTCTGACCTTCACTTCACACAAATATCAACACTTCCTGCAACCCCCCTCCTCCCCCCTCCTGCTACTCAACCTGCACTTAAGATCTGTGAAGAGGAGGTGTGACTTGTCTTCTGAAAACAAAAGACAAGGAAAGCACAGGGCCCAGATGGTGTTTCACCCACGTATCTTAGATCCTGTGCTATCCAGCTGGCCCCCATCTTCACACAGATCTTCAATAGATCACTGGAGCAGTGTGAAGTCCCCTGCTGCTTCAAATGCTCATTCATCATTCCTGTCCCAAAGAAACCAAAAATCACAGGACTTAATGACTACAGACCTGTCGCCCTGACGTCTGTGGTCATGAAGTAATTTGAGTGACTGGTGTTTGCCCACCTGAAGGACATCACTGGACCCTTTCTAGATCCCCTTAAATTTGCTTATCAAGCAAACAGGTCTGTGGATGATGCAGTCAATATGGGACTGCATAACATACTGCATCATCTGGACAGACCAGGGACATATGCACGGATCCATATGGTGGACTTCAGTTCGGCTTTCAACACAATCATCCCAGCTATACTCCAGACTAAGTTAAACCAACTCCCTGTTTCCAGCTTTCTGACAGACAGGCAGCAGCTTGTGAGAATGGGGAAATTCACTTCCAGCACCTGTACCATCAGCACTGGAGCCCCCCAGGGATGTGTGTTCTCCCCATTACTCTTCTCGCTCTACACCAATGACTGCACCACCAAGGACCCCTCTGTCAAGCTCCTGAAGTTTGCACTACACCAATGACTGCACCACCAAGGACCCCTCTGTCAAGCTCCTGAAGTTTGCAGACGACACCACTGTCATCGGCCTCATCCGGGATGATGATGAGTCTGCATACAGAAAGGAGGTTGAACGTCTGTCTGTCTGGTGCAGTCAAAACAATCTGGAGCTGAACACACTCAAAAAGGTGGAGATGTTTGTGGACTTTAGGAGGAACACCCCAACATTGACCCCCCTCACCATTCTGAACAGCACTGTGCCAGCAGTGGAGTCATTCAGGTTCCTGGGCACTACCATCTCACAGGACCTGAAGTGGGAGACACACATTGAAAAAGGCCCAGCAGAGGGCCTTTGTATTTCCTTCATCAGCTGAGGAAGTTCAACCTGCCACAGGTGCTGCTGATACAGTTCTACTCAGCAGTCATTGAGTCTGTCTTCTGCACTTTAATAACTGTGTGGTTCGGGTCAGCTACGAAATCGGATATCAGAAGACTACAAAGAACATTTCAGACTGCTGAGAGGTATATTGGTTGCCCCCCCACACCCCCACCCACTCCAGAGTGAGGAAAGTGGCTGGTAAAATCACTCTGGACCCCACTCACCCAGCCCAATACCTTTTTGAACTGTTGCCTTCTGGACGACGATACAGCACAGAACAATCAGTCACAAGAACATTTTAAAAGGTTATTCATCTCATGAATAGTTAAAACTGCCCCATTGAGCAATAATCATGTGCAATTCACAGTTTAGTGTATTTATATTAATCCAAAACATCCAACCTCTTCTGCCATTACATTCCCTTGCACTGTATATAACAGATTTGTACTTTAATTTGCACTACGTATGTGTATGTATGTATGTATGTATGTATGTGTGTGTCTATAAGTATGAATATTTGCATATATATGTATATGTGGATATGTATATATACATATATACTGTCTTATTGTATTCTTTATTTTCTATTCACTTTTCATTTCATTATACTTTTATTTTATTATTTATATATTTTTCTATTATCATCTCTGTCTTGTTGTTGTGTTGTTTGTGCAGTAGAAGCTTCTGTCACTAGGACAAATTCCTAGTATGTGTGAGTACATTTCTGTGGATGTGGCCTCAGAGTTGGCATAATTACAGTAATTCTGTGAATGCAGCATACATTCTCGTATGTCTTGGAGAGATTTCTTTACCATTCAGAGTACGTCATTGTCAGAAATAAACTTGTACATTAAGGGTCAACAATTGCCCCTGGATTGATTTTCAGAGAGTTTTTACATTTATGAAAACATTTTTTCTTAATGTATGAAAATACTTTGTCATCCTTTCATTCAAATACTTCAATACTAACCTAACCTAACCTAACCCTAACCCTAACCTAACCTAACCTAACATAACCTAACCTAACCCTAACCTAACCCTAAACCTAACCTTAACCCTAACCTAACTTAACCCTAACCTAACCCTAAACTTAACCCTAACCTAACCTAACCTTACCCTAAACCTAACCCTAACCTAACCCTAAACTTAACCCTAACCCTAACCTAACCCTAAACCTAACCCTAACCCTAACCTAACCTAACTTAACCCTAACCTAACCCTAAACTAACCTAACCTAACCTAACCTTACCCTAAACCTAACCCTAACCCTACCCTAACCTAACCTAACCTAACCTAACCCTAAACTTAACCCTAACCTAATCTAACCTAACCTAACTTAACCCTAACCTAACCTAACCTAACCCTAAACTTAACCCCAACCTAACCTAACCTAACCTAACCCTAACCTAACATAACCTAACCTAACCTAACCCTAACCCTACCCTACCCTACCCTAACCTAACCTAACCCTAACCTAACATAACCTAAGCTAACCTAACCCTAAACTTAACCCCAACCTAACCTAACCTAACCTAACCCTAACCTAACATAACCTAACCTAACCTAACCTAACCCTAACCCTACCCTACCCTAACCTAACCTAACCTAATTCCTAACCCTAACCATATAATTAATGTGATAGGAAGGTGCTTCTGTTTATCTCTGTATCATAAAACCATGAACCCCAGAGACTTGTACTTTGAAATAAATTCAGTTTTTAATGAATGCATTAATGCTATCTACTACTTGTAACACAGTTATGTACAGTATAGAGTGGAGGTCCATTTCAAACATACTTTAAAGGTGCACTAAGTCGATACAGCAGTTTTCTGGACTTTATACTGATTCTTATTGACGTAGAAGATGCAAAATTTTTGTGCGTTTCTACCCACTCCACGTAGAACAAAACCACTATTTCATTAACACTAAAATATGACTGGAGTCTTCATTTCACATGAGTGTACATCATTTTAAACAGATTCATTAATATCTTTTCTTTTGGAGTAAAACTTGTGGAAAAGTGGGAAAAATACTTGGTGTGGCTTCAAGAGACTCTCGTGTTTTACTGAAATGGTTTTAAGAATGCAAGCCCTTCAGATCTCATAACTGAAACAACCAGAATCATTACTGCTCTGTAGATCTTCAATTCAACCACATAAATAATGAGATCCTTATTTTTGGCATAAACACAATCACAGTTAAGATTTTTTATTGTAAGTCTGTGACTTTGACTCTTCCTGTTTCTTCCATGCGACAAGAACTTCATCCTCCTTCATTTCTTCAGCTACCCGTGCCCTTGCTCGCTGTTTGATCTGAGCTAAAAAAACAGAAATTTCCTCATCTTCCTCCTCATCCTGTCTTGTTTTGGTTGTCCTCACAGTCTCATTGTTCTCAAACAGTGAGGTGTGAGTAAATTTGGGTTTTGCTGAGTACTCCTGGCAACTACCCCCCTCATCATAAGATCTCCTGGTTTTGTAACTAGTAGTTTCGCTCAAGCCATTATACGATTGATCAGTTGAAGGCAGGGATGTCCTAGATTGGTAGTTGAACTCTGGACTAGGATCTCTACCCATATCCATGTCAGCATCAGCCCGATGCCTGGATGAAAATCTTGTGGAATAGCCATATTCCTCCTCTTCATCTTCATCTATTGATATGGAGCTCCGGCGGCTTGGGAAGTCAACCTCAGATGGTTCCGGTTCATATGATGTTTCTTCATATGATGGCCGAGACATGCGGGGCTCAGTATCTCCATCAAGAGACACTTTGGTTTTGCTTTGAGGAGGTCTTACGTTTTGGAGCCATTCATCAACACTGCTGGTGGGGTTACTCGCTGAAGCTGGCAGGTTGAGTATTCCTGAACGCCCAAAATCTCGTTTGGGTTTAGGTTTCTCACAAGGATGGGCCACCAAATCATCAAATCCATTTGTCTTTCCATAACCCCTCTCATGTTCTTCATCTTCATCCTCCTCTTTCTGCTTCTTCTTCTTGTATAACGTACTGCGCTTGTTGTCTTCTGTAATCTTCTTCACCTCATATGATGCCATCTTGCCCCTCATATCAGCCTTGATTTCTTTCTCCATGGTGTTCAGTTTCTGAAGATTTACCTGGTCTTGGAAGAGGCTGTACAATGGTACACTTGTTGTAGTGATCTTGCTTTTTCGAGAGCCTAACCCTGAGACGGATGAGAGGTTGGATGCTCCTCCAGCAGACAGCACAGACTCAGCTCGACCACCATCAGACAGCACAGATCGGGCCTTCCCACCCACTGATAGCACAGATTCTGCCCGAATGCGGGACATTACACTAGAGGAAGTTGCTCCACTCAACATTGAGACTTTATCATCATCTACTCCACGACCGGGACCAAGTGTTGATCCAACACCCAGACTAAACACTGATCCTGCTCTGGACGGGGCGAGACCTCCTCCTATCATCATCTCTGCTTGCTTCTGTATAAGAGTCTCATTCACCACATTGGCAATCCAGTTTTGGATGTTTGCAATGTTGACCATGGGTTCTCCATTTGGACCGATCACTGGAGCAGGTGTTGGAGGAGGCTCTTGGGGCACAGGAGGTTGGGATCTTTTGCTACAACCTGACAGGACAGAAGATCTTCCACTCAGCACAGACATGTTATCGTCTCCTGTGACACTTGCGGATGGAAAAGCACCTGCACAGAAAGCAGAGAGGGGGATGCTGGTGCCGCTTAGAGCGCTCTCAGTTTCCCAGCCACATATGGATTGGCTCTCTTCTAGCGTTTTTCTTGTACGCTCCAGAAGCTCTTCCCGTCGCTGTCGTCTCTTGACTGTGGCCGTGTCCTCTGATCGACTCATTTCCAGAATCTCATCCTTGTTCTCTTCACCACCAAATTTCTTCTGATGCTTCAGTTTCCAGGTCTGATAGGCCGTTAAGTTGACGTCCTCCAAGGAGGTCGCTGGTGCCTCTGTCTCGCCCTCCTTCTGCTCCCCGTTCTCTGCCGCTGCGTCCTTTTTGTTCCAGCCAAACTGAATGCGCTTAATCTTCCACCTTTCCAGCGGCGTTAGATGTTCCTTATTCTTTTTGCAAAAGTTGTACATGGAGCTAGTATCAGAGAGAATGCTCTCCACATCATCATCGATTTTCTTCTGGCTTGCTTCGCTGTTGGTGTCATCATCAGTCTCTTTAAGTCGGTATCGTGCAGCCGCCTGCTCTTCGATCTCTTTTAGGCGTTGCTTCCACTGATCGGCGTAGCTGCTGCAGCTGGTCGTGGACCCTGCATCTGAAGCCGGTCGACGTGGACGACGCCTGATCCGTTCCTTCATCACTCGCACATCTTCACTGGTCACACTCTCCAGGTCCTCCGGTCGCACTGCCAGACGCTTCCCCTCGCCAAGCAAAGACTCGCCATCCTCACTGTCGCACATGAGCTGGGCCTCCCACCAGTCCTCGCTCTGGTAATTCTCATTGCGCTTCTGCCACTCTCGGATCATGCTGTCCACATCGCCATCTTCATCTTCCCTGTCTTTTCCTGGGAGGGAAGGGTCGTCTGTAATCACTTCCAGGTCAGGCTTACTTGGTCCACCAAGAATTCCTGCTTTAAGAGCCGCCGCAGCTGCAGATGAAGCAACGCTACTCATTACACTGCCGCTATCTTCCTCCTCATCCACCATGATAGACTCAGCTTTAACTCCAAACATGCTCTCCTCCTCATCAAGGCGAGCACGGGTGTCGATCACAGAACACTGGCTGAGGGTTTCATCATCGTCTTCATCGCGTTCCTCCATCAGAGTCTCGTTAAGTTGACGCAGTTGCTTTATAAAACCTTCGTTGGGGTTGATGACACGTTTCCTCCTGATCTCCAGCAGTGCTTCCATGATGCTCATGTTCTGGAAGATCATGAGGTAAGCAGCTACAAGTACAGCTGATCGACTCACTCCCATCATTGAGTCCACAAGTACTTTGCCTACAATGAGAACAAAAATAATCATTTTCACCTCAGAACAAGTGCAACTTTGAAAGTCACAGACATAATGTGATTCAAAGGAAATCAAAGGCAATGCAACACAAAGAGAATCTCATGAAGAAAAGACAAATGCATGTAAATACTGTAAATGACACATGGTTTAGTATAATAAGACATGGAATTGTACAGATATGTTATAGCTTACTTTATGCATTCTATCATGTTAAATCACCATTATATTCAGTGGAGGAGTTGAAATTCCTCTTCTGACAACATACTGTAACTGTAAAACAAAATCCCATTTTTGGCAAATATCGTTTGTTTTATATGAACATATTTGTCACAAAAACTGAAAATGGAAATCTCCTGTCTTCACTCATTAATATTAATTAAGTCATATAACTGGCCACCCTCGGTTATCAATCAACATTCAGCATGGCCTAATTAATATTCATGAGCTAAGCCTTCATAAATTCTCTTAGCCCAATGGCAGAGACAGCGTCGGGAAGAAACAGACCACACGTGGATAAATGGACGCAGAATGGATTGACTTGCTTAAACAACCTGAGACATTTATGATCACTGTGCAAACATACAGCTACAGCCAAAAGAAGACACTACAGACCCAAAGCTAGTCAAACAACATATTTCATTTTTCATTATCATCATTTTTATTGCCTTATTTTTTATTTGATTTATAATCTGTTGTGTTATTAATGTTTGTGTGTGTGTGTGTGTGTTTTGACAGAAGGGTTAGTGCGGGATAAAAGCTAGGACTTTATTGTAAATATTGCACACAGTGACATTCATGTACATATTTAAAAAGAGCAAAATACACCTGTTCAAACGATGAGCACAGAGAATACAAAAGAAAGGGTTTAGGGTTAGGGGTTTAGGTTTAGGGTTAGGGGTTTAGGGTTTAGGGTTTATGGTTAGGGGTTTAGGGTTAGGGGTTAGGGGTTTAGGGTTAGGGGTTCAGGGTTTAGGGTTTAGGGTTTGGGGTTTGGGGTTAGGGGTTTAGGGTTTAGGGTTTGGGGTTTGGGATTAGGGGTTTAGGGTTTAGGGTTTGGGGTTTGGGGTTTAGGATTTAGGGTTTAGGGTTAGGGGTTTAGGGTTTAGGGTTAGGGATTTAGGGTTTAGGGTTTAGGGTTAGGGATTTAGGGTTAGGGGTTCAGGGTTTAGGGTTTAGGGTTTAGGGTTTGGGGTTTAGGGTTTAGGGTTAGGGGTTTAGGGTTTAGGGTTTAGGGTTAGGGATTTAGGGTTAGGGGTTCAGGGTTTAGGGTTTAGGGTTTGGGGTTTGGGGTTTAGGGTTAGGGGTTTAGGGTTTAGGGTTTGGGGTTTGGGGTTAGGGGTTCAGGGCTCGGGGTTAGGGGTTTAGGGTTTGGGGTTTGGGGTTTAGGGTTAGGGGTTTAGGGTTTAGGGTTTGGGGTTTGGGGTTATGGGTTCAGGGCTCGGGGTTAGGGGTTTAGGGTTTAGGGTTTAGGGTTAGGGGTTAGGGGTTTAGGGTTTGGGGTTTAGGGTTTGGGGTTTGGGGTTAGGGGTTCAGGGTTCGGGGTTAGGGGTTCAGGGTTAGGGGTCTAGGGTTCGGGGTTTGGGGTTCAGGGTTAGGGGTTTAGGGTTTGGGGTTAGGGGTTCAGGGTTTGGGGTTAGGGGTTCAGTGTTTAGGGTTTAGGGTTTAGGGTTAGGGGTTTAGGGTTAGGGGTTTAGGGTTTAGGGTTAGGGGTTTAGGGTTTAGGGTTTAGGGTTAGGGATTTAGGGTTAGGGGTTCAGGGTTTAGGGTTTAGGGTTTGGGGTTTGGGGTTTAGGGTTAGGGGTTTAGGGTTTAGGGTTTGGGGTTTGGGGTTAGGGGTTCAGGGTTCGGGGTTAGGGGTTTAGGGTTTGGGGTTTGGGGTTTAGGGTTTGGGGTTCAGGGTTAGGGGTTTAGGGTTTGGGGTTAGGGGTTCAGGGTTTGGGGTTAGGGGTTCAGTGTTTAGGGTTTAGGGTTTAGGGTTAGGGGTTTAGGGTTAGTGATTTAGGTTTAGGGGTTTAGGGTTAGGGGTTTAGGGTTTAGGGTTAGGGGTTTAGGGTTTAGGGTTTAGGGTTAGGGATTTAGGGTTAGGGGTTCAGGGTTTAGGGTTTAGGGTTTGGGGTTTGGGGTTTAGGGTTAGGGGTTTAGGGTTTAGGGTTTGGGGTTTGGGGTTAGGGGTTC
>JAVLUX010000006.1:55572500-55592500 GCA_032164185.1 Moxostoma hubbsi
CACTAATCACCACCACGAGGAGGTTACCCCATGTGACTCTACCATCCCTAGCAACCGGGCCAATTTGGTTACCCCATGTGACTCTACCCTCCCTAGCAACCGGGCCAATTTGGTTACCCCATGTGACTCTACCCTCCCTAGCAACCGGGACAATCTGGTTACCCCATGTGACTCTACCCTCCCTAGCAACCGGGACAATTTGGTTACCCCATGTGACTATACCCTCCCTAGCAACCGGGACAATTTGGTTACCCCATGTGACTCTACCCTCCCTAGCAACCGGGACAATTTGGTTACCCCATATGACTCTACCCTCCCTAGCAACCGGGACAATTTGGTTGCTAAGGAACCTGGCTGGAGTCACTCAGCACACCCTGGATTCAAACTCACGACTCCAGATAGTCAGTGTCAATACTCGCTGAGATACACAGACCTCCCGTACGTTTATTTAAACAATTCATCAATACAAACTTTTAAGACTGAGAATTTATAATCTCTCACCCTTACTTGATTTAAGAGTTAAATCAACTTAATAATGAACTTGTTATGAACTATATCAGATGTAACAAATAAAAAACAGATGACTTAAATTAGGAGGGCATTTTATTGACACGCAGAGTTTGAATTTTTTTGCCCTGAAGCCCCTTAACATTTGACCCCGTTGTCGACCCATAGAAAAAATCGCCAAAATCTCAGATGTTTCTCCTAGACTGCAATTAAATCAAATGGAGAACAAAAAGACTCTTAAAACCCCATTTACTCCAGAGCATGTTTGTTTAAAAGATCAGCATTCACACATACTGTGGAATAATTGCAAAAAATTCGCTTCACTTTTCATAGAACCGCCCACATAAAAAAAGACTAATTTATTCATAAATAATATTGTATGTGTTGATAATCTTATGTTAAACTTTGTAAACATGTAATTCTGGTTCTGTTCACTCTACATCACTTTGAAAAGTCTCATTGTGTTCCACTAGGTAGCAGAAAACACTAGAAAAACATTTGTTCTCTCTCACATTCATCACAATACACAGATGTGAACTGTAGGTGGCGCTCTAACACATTCCATCACAATACACAGATGTGAACTGTAGGTGGCGCTCTAACACATTCCATCACAATGCACAGATGTGAACTGTAGGTGGCGCTCTAACACATTCCATCACAATACACAGATGTGAACTGTAGGTGGCGCTCTAACACATTCCATCACAATACACAGAAGTGAACTGTAGGTGGCGCGCTAACACATTCCATCACAATACACAGATGTGAACTGTAGGTGGCGCGCTAACACATTCCATCACAATACACAGAAGTGAACTGTAGGTGGCGCTCTAACACATTCCATCACAATACACAGGTGTGAACTGTAGGTGGCGCTCTAACACATTCCATCACAATACACAGATGTGAACTGTAGGTGGAGCTCTAACACATTCCATCACATTATACAGATGTGAACTGTAGGTGGAGCTCTAACACATTCCATCACAATACACAGATGTGAACTGTAGGTGGCGCTCTAACACATTCCATCACAATACACAGATGTGAACTGTAGGTGGCGCTCTAACACATTCCATCACAATACACAGAAGTGAACTGTAGGTGGCGCTCTAACACATTCCATCACAATACACAGATGTGAACTGTAGGTGGCGCTCTAACACATTCCATCACAATACACAGGTGTGAACTGTAGGTGGCGCTCTAACACATTCCATCACAATACACAGATGTGAACTGTAGGTGGAGCTCTAACACATTCCATCACATTATACAGATGTGAACTGTAGGTGGAGCTCTAACACATTCCATCACAATACACAGATGTGAACTGTAGGGGGCGCTCTAACACATTCCATCCCAATACACAGATGTGAACTGTAGGTGGAGCTCTAACACATTCCATCACATTATACAGATGTGAACTGTAGGTGGCGCTCTAACACATTCCATCACAATACACAGATGTGAACTGTAGGTGGAGCTCTAACACATTCCATCACATTATACTGATGTGAACTGTAGGTGGAGCTCTAACACATTCCATCACAATACACAGATGTGAACTGTAGGGGGTGCTCTAACACATTCCATCACATTATACAGATGTGAACTGTAGGGGGCGCTCTAACACATTCCATCACAATACACAGATGTGAACTGTAGGGGGCGCTCTAACACATTCCATCACATTATACAGATGTGAACTGTAGGTGGCGCTCTAACACATTCCATCCCAATACACAGATGTGAACTGTAGGTGGCGCTCTAATGCGTTCCATAACATTATACAGATGTGAACTGTAGGTGGCGCTCTAACACATTCCATCCCAATACACAGATGTGAACTGTAGGTGGCGCTCTAACACATTCCATCACATTATACAGATGTGAACTGTAGGTGGCGCTCTAACGCATTCCATCACATTATACAGATGTGAACTGTAGGTGGCGCTCTAACGCATTCCATCACAATATACAGATGTGAACTGTAGGTGGCGCTCTAACACATTCCATCACATTATACAGATGTGAACTGTAGGTGGCGCTCTAACACATTCCATCACATTATACAGATGTGAACTGTAGGTGGCACTCTAACACACTCCATCACATTATACAGATGTGAACTGTAGGTGGCGCTCTAACGCGTTCCATCACATTATACAGATGTGAACTGTAGGTGGAGCTCTAACGCATTCCATCACATTATACAGATGTGAACTGTAGGTGGCGCTCTAACACATTCCATCACATTATACAGATGTGAACTGTAGGTGGCGCTCTAACACATTTCACCCCTCACAGATGTGAACTGTAGGTGGCGCTCTAACACATTTCACCCCTCACAGATGTGCTCGTCCATAGACATTCAGTCTAATGTTCAGTTCAAGCACCAGTTTCAGTTCATTGACTATCTCGGCCTCTGAGTGGACTACAAGCTCAATCTAGGGGTCATTAGAAAGCTGAGATCCTCCCCTTTGTGATGATATAACACATTTTATCATCAATAGTCAAAAACTTAGTTTTCTGATAACTTGTTTAGCATGCTTTTCCTGCTGGATGACGTATTTTATTCTGGACATCTGAGATATAACATTGAATTATTCACACAAGCTCTCATGCGACTCAACGATGGCTCATATTTTAGAGAACTTCCGAAGGTAAAAGCAGATATGAAGTTTTTTAGCTATTTGGAGCTTACAGCAGCAGTTATCGGCGCATAAATGTGAGATTTGTATTTGATGACTTACAGAAATGATATTTCACTTTGTGATTCTTTTGAACTGTGATATTAGTGCAACAAAATAAACTACACAGTCACATTCCTGATAACGAGAGCTTTCTTTTGATACGACCTTTTATGTGGAAATATTTATTTTTCACATTAATATTTCTACCCCGTTACCTCTAGGGTGCGCTAATATTCACGTTTCTGTTTTTGTTTATTCAGTAACGCTGTTGACTATGCAGTGTTTGCTAACTACAGTTTCACGTGAGATTGACGGGCACTGCCAATAGATGCCACCTGTGGAATGCCACCCATGCTGTGAGCCTGTTACATGCTTTAAGCGTTATAGCGCCCCCCTTTGGACCCTTGGCATATCTATAGAGTTTAAGTATCTCAGATGTGCTCAAGATCCCAAAGTGTGCAATCCACTTTCAGCTCTTACTGTATGACAACAACTGACTCTTTTCGTTTATACATCATACAGACAAACAGACATTAGTGTGACTCACTTCTCTGCTATATAGATGTTTGGCCAGACTTCATCGACGGCATTAAACGGCGCTTCCAGACGGTCCTGCACCAGCGCTCGCTGTATGTCCAGAACACATGGCGTGTTGTAAAGACTTCTGTCGTCTATCATGTCTTTGACCCGGTTATACAGATCCTCCACCATCAGCTGCTCCGCTGTTTCCCGCATACTGTCAGGGGTCGCCGACACGCTGACCTCTCTGCACTTGAGCTCTGAGAAAACACCAAATGTGATGAATCCCACAATGCATTGCGATAATAACAGTGGAACTTATTCTGCAGAAATGTCAGCGCAGTTTCTAACGGTGTCATTTTAGTGTGTTGCTATGCAGTTGCTAGGGTGGTGTCTAATATATATTTATATTAGCAATGCTAACTGTGATGCTAGGCTAGTCAAACACCACTGACTGTCATTGTTGAGCATGCTACTCCAAAAAAGTAATCTACTACAAATTACTAATTACTTACTTGTAATTAAAATACAATCTAAAATACTTCACAAAAAGTGTTTGATAAATTAAAAACAATGTCTATATTATTTATATTCTATTATTTAGCGGTCACAGAAACACACAGACGTTCATATGAACACAATTCTGATTATTAACATTGTTTAAAAATACTTATTTGTTTACGTATTGTACAAAAATTATATTATTTTAGAGCTAGTGTATTTGTAAAGATCCTGCAACATATGTGTAACTGTAATCGGATTACAAGAAGCACTAACTGTAACTGTAACTTGTAATGAGATTACATCCAACACATCTGATTATATTTCACATGACATGATTGGAATATATAGATGAATGCTCTTACTGGCGTGTTTACTGGTGACAGTGCTGGTAGATTACTTCAGAATAGTAATCAGGTACTGATTACAAATTACATGACTAAAAAGTATAATAAAGTTATTTAACCGATAACAGGCTGTTATTTGTAATGTAATGTGATAATTTGTAATACTTGTTGTTTGTTTTGTTGTTTTTGTTGTGTGAGTGTGTGTGTGCGTTCTTATTATTTTAAAATGTATAAAATCATGTAAAAATAGAGATAAATATGTATTTAACATTTGTTTTACTGCAATCTGATTATGAGTATTTTAAAATGTGATTTAATGTAATACTTTTGTAATTTGATTATGTAATCCAGATTACATGTAATCTTGTACTGGCCAGCACTGACCCTGATGAGTCCTGGAGAATTAGTATGACGGGAGTTTGCAATAAATGTTAAAATATCTTATTTAAATGTGCAGTTTAATCAGATGTTTATTTGCTGACCTTCACTGATGATCTTTTTAGCAGCAATTGCAGAAGACAGATGAATCGGCTCCATGTAGATGCTCGAAGCGTCTGAACCAGAGATCATGGAGAACCGGTCCGACATCATGGAGAAACTGTGACAAACACTTCCATTAATTACACATTAAACATCAGATACAACACAATGATTAGTGGAATACACTAGTGTGTGTGAGTGTGTGAGTGTGTGTGTGTGTGTGTGTGCGCGCGTGTGAGTGTGTGTGTGTGTGTGTGTGAGTGTGTGTGTGTGTGTGTGTGTGTGTGTGTGTATAGTGTGAGTGTGTGTGTGTGTGTGTGTGAGTGTGTGAGTGTGTGAGTGTGTGTGTGCGTGTGTGTGTGTGTGTGTGTGTGAGTGTGTGTGTGCGCGTGTGAGTGTATGTGTGTGTGTGTGTGTGTGTGAGTGTGTGTGTGTGTGTGTGTAGTGTGAGTGTGTGTGTGTGTGTGTGTGTGTGTGTGTGAGTGTGAGTGTGTGTGAGTGTGTGAGTGTATGTGTGTGTGAGTGTGTGTGTGCGCGTGTGAGTGTATGTGTGTGTGTGTGTGAGTGTGTGTGTGTTCACCTGGGTGACGGACAGCGCAAATAATGTGACTGAACATGTTTAACAGAAGCAGTTTCGTCCTGATCTGGAACCTGTTGATCGTGTGATTCAGAGCGACTCTCTCCAGCCGACGCCATCATCACTAGATCACAGAGAGATGAAATGTGATGAATCCGGTCAATGATGCTCAAGAGGGAGAAATGACTCCGCTTCACTTTTGTTTCATGCATCAGAAAAGACAGAAGTCACACAAGATCTTGACGATTGTGAGATCATGTGGCTTTAAAGAGGATGATGATGATGATGAAGACATGAGATAATGACTCTTGTGGAAGTAATGTCTGTTATTATGATACATAATTAATAAATGACATAATGCTGTGAGCCTGGATAAGTTCCACTAACTCAAAAGGTGGTGTTCATATTACTTGAAAGTTTTTTGGCCGCTGATTATGTTGTTATTGTTGTCGTTTTTATGTTTTCTTAATTAAATACAGTATGTTGATTTTACAGCAATACAGTAAGAAGCAATTCTACATGCAGTTAACTTTAATACAAACATTTAATATAAGAAAACATCATTCCAGACACTTTACATGTTTTATTATTGACAATATTTCATAGAAGCTTATCGTTACTTTAAACTAGTTTGTCATTAAAAAATCACAACAGTAAACAAAGACACAATAATTACTGCAGTTGAACTGGGAAACTGAGATATAAACGTCACTGTCATCAAGAAATGAGATTAAACGAAATTATTCTGATCACAAATTAGTGATTAAAACTTTAATGTGTGTGTGTCTGTGTGTGTATCTGAGGACTATGTGTGTGTGTGTGTGTGTGTGTGTGTGTCTGTGTGTGTGTCTGAGGACTATGTGTGTGTGTGTGTGTGTGTGTGTCTGAGGAGTATGTGTGTGTGTGTGTGTGTGTGTGTGTCTGTGTGTGTGTCTGAGGACTATGTGTGTGTGTGTGTGTGTGTGTGTGTCTGTGTGTGTGTCTGAGGACTATGTGTGTGTGTGTGTGTGTGTGTGTGTCTGTGTGTGTGTCTGAGGACTATGTGTGTGTGTGTGTGTGTGTGTGTGTGTGTCTGAGGAGTATGTGTGTGTGTGTGTGTGTCTGTGTGTGTGTCTGAGGACTATGTGTGTGTGTGTGTGTGTGTGTGTGTGTGTCTGAGGACTATGTCTGTGTGTGTGTGTGTGTCTGAGGACTATGTGTGTGTGTGTGTGTCTGAGGACTATGTGTGTGTGTGTGTGTGTGTGTGTGTGTGTGTGTCTGAGGACTATGTGTGTGTGTGTGTCTGAGGACTATGTGTGTGTGTGTGTGTGTCTGAGGACTATGTGTGTGTGTGTGTCTGAGGACTATGTGTGTGTGTGTGTGTGTGTGTCTGAGGACTATGTGTGTGTGTGTGTGTGTCTATATATAGAGTGTGACAGCTGCAGAAGTGTTCTGGAACAACAGGGTGACACATGACGGAGGGTAACGTGTTAAAAACATTTCAGAATAATAGAATAACTCTAATCAGCCGTGTGTATCTCATTACATCAACTCTAATCCATTAAACACTTCTATTGGAACAGTACAAATTCAGATAAACCTCATGTACTGACCTGCTCGTCTGCGTCCGTCGCTGAGATCCTTCTGTGAGTGTTTGGACTCTAAACTTAGAGGGTCCTCAAACCCCCTCAGCACCCTTCACAACACCTGTGACATCATCAGAGGGTCTTACAGTGTCAGGGGCCCTTAAAGGGAAAGTGCACCCAAAAATGAGAATTCTCTCATCATTTACTCACCCTCATGTCATCCCAGATGTGTGACTTTCTTCTGCAGAACACAAATTAAGATTTTTAGAAGAATATTTCAGCTCTGTAGGTCCATACAATGCAAGTGAATGGTGACCAGAACTTTGAAGTTCCAAAGAGCACATAAATGCAGCATAGAGGTAATCCATAAAACTCCAGTGGATTAATCCATGTCTCCTGGAGTGATATGATAGGTGTGGGTGAGAAACAGATCAATATTTGTTATTTTTTACTATAAGTTTTCCTGCCTCCCAGGGCCGGACTGGGATGAGAAATAATCGGTCCGGGAGTTTACATAGCAACTGACCCAGCGGGGGGGGGGTTTGCTGTCCTTTTCTGCATATCACGGCACAGTTTAAAGGTCCATTCAGCATAACGCAGCGGCTCATTTTAGCTTACAGCGGCCCATTCAGTCTGTTTCATGGCCAAACCACCAGCACGCTTGGTTCTTCCAATGGCCAGTCCGCCCCTAATCGGCCACAAAGTGCATCGGCCCACCAGGAAAATGCCCAGAATGCCAGATTACCAGTCCAGCCCTTCTCCCTGCCCAGTAGGTGGGCAAAAATAATGCCAAAATCGAAATTGCCAAACAAAACAAGAAGTATGTGAATGTGAAAAAAGGACATAAATATTGATGTGTTTCTCACCCACAGCTGACCCAGGGACCCAACCCTAACCCTAACCCAGGAGACATGGATTAAACCACTGGAGACTTATGGGTTACTTCTATGCTGCCTTTATGTGCTTTTTTTTTTGAGCTTCAAAGTTCTGCTCACCATTCACTTGCATTGTATAAACCAACAGAGCTGAAATATTCTTGTACAAATCTTCATTTGTGTTCTGCAGAAGAAAGAAAGTCACACTTCTGGGATGACATGAGGGTGAGTAAATGATGAGAGAATTGTCATTTTGGGGTGAACTGTCCCTTTAAAGGCACACAACAAACACTGTAGAGAGCAGCACTTTTGTGCTTCATTATTGACATGAAAGAGTTTTGTTAAATGCCACATCCTGAATATGATCAGAAATAACGCAAAGAGACATTTTGATGTTTAAGCTTAAATATGATGCTAGTTTTTTGTTGTCAATATAATTTACCCCAGGCTAATTATCCTATGACACATTTGACATTTTCCCAATGAGATTATTTTTTGAATATTCTGTGTGTAAACAAATAATATTGAAAGATACTTTTAACTGTGAAACATAACCAGCCTAACACTGAACTCTCGAGCTCGTCAGGTGGATGTAGTTACTAAACGTTTCTGCAGGCAAAATGCGTCTCTCTCATTTAACAGGAATACTAGCGAATATTTACAAGTAACATACATCTTTAAAAAGGTTTGTTGTTCATTTGTTTTGGTTATTTTACAGTTTTTGCCCATCCAGACAGCTGCTGTAGAGGCACGAGCGCCACAGTCATGAGGTAAGTGTTGCTTTTCTCAGCGCTGCTCAGACGGACCAATCGTAGTGATTTGTGATGTTCATTTACATATCCGGTTAGACTGCCGAAGTAAACGGAAACAGGAATGTCCCAAAGTAAATATTTTTACAGCGTAATAAATAAATAAAAGTATCAAAAAGAGTATATATACTCCTGATTTTTGTGTCGTTTTACAATTAAAAAGATACACCTTTGTCTCATTCCCGATTTCTGGAAAGTAATCTGACAGCACAATCATCACAACAGTCGCTTTGAACACAATGAGTGAATAACACAAGTGTAATAAATGCTTAATAACGACATCAGTGTTTATAATGTGTAATAGATAACCTCATAACTGCTGGTCAATCTGAATATAAACACATTCATCTGCTCCTGAGCTGAAATACACTCGTGATCTATTAAAACACATGTTTATAATCTAATTCAATATTTGTCTGTGCTCAATTTATTTTTCTCCTTCTCCACAACACGAGATATCAGAGCTGAACTGATCCATATTTCTCCTGATTTTTTCCTCATTTTAAACTGTTCCACAAGGTTATTAATCACAGACATTATTGGTTTGCTTAAATAATGTTTATTCACAATATTCCCCAATTTGTCACTTCTGTCCGGCAGCTGCCCCGATAACTGCCGTGTCCATATATGATATAAGCTTATCTGCTGAACACGGTGTCATAGTATGTTATGTTTACACTCACAGCACTTTCTATTCTATTGTAATATCTTTTAGCACTTCCTGTTGTATCTGACACGTTCACACCGAACCGTGTGCTGGTCTCTCACGGTGTCTGTTGTCCTGTTTCAGCATTATTGGACCAGCTTGTGCTGTTTGCAGATGTTTGCAGATGTTTGCACGTGCACTTTATGTAGAAATGTGTGTCTTATGTAGTCTGTGTAGTCTCATGTGGTTCTGTGTTTGTCCTATGTTGTTTCATGTGGCACATGGTCCTGGAGGAACGTTGTTTCACGGTGTACTGCACTAACTGTATATGGTTGAACGACAATAAAAACCACTTCAACAATTAAAAGTGAAACAATCGGTCTGTAAACAATTGTTGGAAAATTATTTGTGTCATGCACAAAGTAGATGTCCTAAACGACTCGCCAAATCTATAGTTTGCTAATATTAAATGTGTGGAGAGGTTAAAAAATGAATTTTAATGACTTCAAACTAAGTGTATGTAAACTTCATATGAACATTTCACTCCATTTAAATATTGAAGTTGTTGTTTTCTGCCATCTGCTGGTCATAAACAAACTCTGGACACACAACAACAATAGGCCTAAATAATCACATTTATTGAATGTAATAAATGTTTAAGTGTTAAACACAAATATTTGAAGGTGAACTCGAGCTTTTATTCACTGCATTAGAAATGTTTGTGAAACTCAAAGAACTTTCATAATTTCATGATCAATCGGTTTTATTAATGACACAGATGAGAGATTTACACAAGATTGATCTACACAAAAATAATCTAGTGTACAAAACATATATATGTAGAATATATACTGATGTTCTCAGTTCATCTGTGATCTTTATGACTAAAAAAAATAATATTTATACTTAAATATATCTGAATTATCAGCAAGTTTAACAGTGTTTTAAAGTGTTTCTCTACATGTATAAAATAGGAGAAACCAGTGAAGGCGCACACACACACACACACACACACACACACACACACTGACTGAAGAACAACACAAACACTAAACAACAATTAATCATTGATTACAATTAGAAATCAACAGAACATCAAAGCTGAAGGTGAACAAACACCGAGACACGCTGAGAATGTGTGACAGGAAAACAAGTGTTGTACAAATAACACAGTGCTACACACACACACACACACACACACACACACACACACACTCTCACACGCACACACTCTCATGCGCACACACTAACACACACTCACACACACACACTCACATACACAAACACTCTCACACGCACACACACTCACACACACTCTCACGCGCACACACTCTCACGCGCACACACTCTCACGCGCACACACTCTCACGCGCACACACTCTCATGCGCACACACACACAAACACACTCACACACACACAAACACACACTCACTCACACACACACACACACACACACTCACATACACACACACTCTCACGCGCGCACACACACACACTCTCACACGCACACACTCTCACGCGCACACACTCTCACGCGCACACACTCTCACGCGCACACACTCTCATGCGCACACACACACAAACACACACTCACAAACACACACTCACACTCACACACACTCACATACACACACACTCTCACACACTCTCATGCGCACACACACACACACACACACACACTCACACGCACACACTCTCATGCGCACACACACATGCACACACACATATTGTGAATGATAACTATTGTTCATTATAATCCAGTGAAATGTTGTGTGTGTGTGTGTGTGTGTGTGGGGGGGGGGGGGGGGGGTTACATTCGTGACATCATCACTCAGTCAAAGACACACCGCTGTTACAACAACATTTACATCATCACATTTATAGTTTTTTGTACACAATCATTTTCAGCATATTTACTGTCTATAGAAAAATAGTGTTACAGTGTCGTGTTCATGAGGGATGAAGAGTCTTTGGTGTGGCGTTGCATACACATCTGGTAAATGCTCATTGAGTAAATCATGTGTAATATCTGAAGGACGGCGCTCGTCTGTCCTGGATTACGTGATTTTTAAGGTCTGAGTGTTCATTTCCTGAAATCTGCTGCATAAATGATTGTGAAACATTGTCAAATGTTTTAATGAAAGTGCATCTTCACAGCAGTGATTCTGGCTTGAACGCCCCTGGATCTATGAAAGAGGTGTATATTACACTGCAGTTCATGAGGATTTCAACAGTGACTCTTTTGTGGTTCACTGCATTGAAATAATCGGTTGATGTTCACAAACTATTTTAGAAAAGACTTTGAGTTGATGTGAACTCTAGATTCAGTCTTCAACTGAAAACAGTACAGGATGAGATTCATTGCAGAACACACACACACACACACACACACACACACACACACGCGCACGCACACACTTTATTTTTCTATTGTAACATTTCTTTTTTACTTTTGCAGTTCATTTCTGTTTCTTGAGGTTTATTTTCCTGACATTTTTATGCATTTACTTTTAATTATAAAATGTTTGTTTTCTCGTTGTAACATCATGATCAGGTTTGATTGCAGTATAATGACATTAACCGCAAACACACTTAAACCCATTTAATCTGTTGATGCGCCTCCTTTTGAGCACAAAGCATGAAAATGACACCCCTGATCTTAAATGGTTGTATTTTCGGGACCCTTTGGAGTTTGGACACAGTTGTCGTATCTTCTGAAAGAGACACTTTGGGCTTTATTTCACAAGTTTCACCATTAATATTTGTTGTTATTTATTAAAGTTAGAGAAGCTGAAGTTTATAGTCATGGAAATATTTTGTGCCGAACATGTTTTTATAATGTAAATAAACATTAATAAAAGTGTCAGAAATACAAAGTTCTCAAAGTCACGAGTCTGAAGAAGTGACGTTTCTAATGTGAAGATGATGAATAATAAATGAGGTTCCTGCAGCTTTAATCTCTGTAAAATCTCTGGAAGTGTTCAGAGTAAAATTAAGACTCCGCCTCTCAAGACAACACTAAATCTGACCGCACTGCTCGACTATTATGAATAAAACTACGCCACAATTTTATAAATAGACTTTGGAGACGGCTGGTTTTGTTTATGAGACTCTAATATATAAGATCATATACAGTTTTACAACATGAATGCTGCTCAGATTGCAGTTTGATGAAGAACGATGATGAAGGCGAGATCTCATGTAAACAATGGAGAATATATCAATATTTCTCACATTTATCACTTTTATGGACAAAAAGTGTGATTGGATGTTTATCAGTGAACGCTTGTCATGGACGATTGACTCAAGTGTGTTAAACTGGATTCATCTGGCGATCGTGATTTCATAATAAAAGTCCCATTTTGTTATTGCGTGATTTCAGAATAAAAGTCCCGTTTTGATTTGCGTGTTTTCATAATAAAAGTCCCGTTTTGATATCGCGTTTTCATAATAAAAGTCCCGTTTTGATTTGCGTGTTTTCATAATAAAAGTCCCGTTTTGATTTGCGTGTTTTCATAATAAAAGTCCCGTTTTGATATTGCGTGTTTTCATAATAAAAGTCCCGTTTTGATTTGCGTGTTTTCATAATAAAAGTCCCGTTTTGGTTTGTGTGTTTTCATAATAAAAGTCCCGTTTTGTTATTGCATGTTTTCATTTGTACTCCTGCACAAATAACTCAATTGCTGTTTCTGGAGCATTGCTATCGTGAAACAGAGATCGGATATCAATGTTGAACCCTTTGACAAGATGCATCATTTGTGAACATTAATTACATTTATAGACGGTTGTCTTTCCTAATTACGGTCCAATTAGAGACAAACGCAACAGACAAAATAATGCAAATGCAGCAATATTTCCTACATTTACACAAGTATTCTTGCGAGTTATGAGAGTTATGGAATATGAATATTATGTTTGCTAGTGAATTATGCATTTGATGTTTTTGATGCACATCTACAGTATATTGCCATATAAATTCTATATATTTGTAAATTGTTTGTGCGCATGTGTATAAGTATTTATGTGCATTTTGGAAACATTGTTCCCATCATGACAATATCACCGTTGAAACAAACAGTCACTGGATCCTCATGCACTGCAGTCTCTCTCTGTGTCATGACTTATTTTCCAGTACAAATATATAAAAATCAAAGATTTATTTTTGTTGATTAATGAGAAAAATGTCCTTGAGAAGCAAAAGTGCAGAACTCAAAGCCGCTTCAGCCACAAAGACTAATCCTGACTGGGTTTATTCTCAGGAAATCACTCGTTCTTGGATCAAACAAGTGCATTCTTTTATCTTGTTTGAAGGATGATTTTACTGGAAAACAAGCACATGATCTCTCGCAGTGTTTGTGAAGCGTGTGATTGTACGTCGCGTGTGTGTGATAAAGCCGTTGTGCAGCTCTTGCAGTGTTTGATGGTTAATTTGAGTTCCTGTCTGAAAGTAATAAAGGTTTGGCACATTCGTTCTGTTCCGTCTCTCCTGCAGCGGCTGCGCTACACAACGCCTCCATCTGTTTGTCCAGCAGCGCCACTAACTGACCGCACTTCTCCACGCTGTCCTCCAGTCCCACTTTGAACTGCAGGTATGGCGTGTTATTGAGCGTGCCAGGAACACATGGCACCAGCTGCACTGTTCCGCTGGCAGTCACCCTGTTCACACACGTGTAGAAGTCCTGAGGGGCAGGTGACATCACAGCGCTGTCAGCAGGGGCGGGGTTTACAATCATGCTGTAGCCCATTCCTGGGAAGGACACAAGCTCCGGGTGGGTGTGGCTCAACTCTGGCCAGGCCTCTGAAGTATATTCTGTGGGCGTGTTCACTTCACAGTAGGATCCGGGATATTCCGGCACAGCATTGCTCGTCTGGGACTGTTGTACTTCTCTATTCTCAACAGACAGCGTGCGGTTTCCTCTGTCGTCTTTTTTATGGTACGGCATGAAGCTTTTTGGCACCACGGCAGGATCTGCGTCTACACACACATGATACCACGTCTCCATACAGTTCTGCGTTGGTTTATAGCCGTGAAAATTAGAGAAATGACGATTGATGTCACTGATTTTCCCCTTCTGCAGGAAAATAGAGATAAAGATGAGAGAGAGAGAGCAAGAGAGAGAGAGAGAGAAAGCGAGAGAGAGAGAGAGAGCGAGAGAGCGAGAGAGCGAGAGAGAGAGAGAGAGAGAGAGCGCGAGCAAGAGAGAGAGAGAGAGAGAGAGAGAGAGAGAGAGAGAGAGAGAGCGAGCAAGAGAGAGAGAGAGAGAGAGAGAGAGAGAGAGAGAGAGCGAGAGCGAGAGCGAGCAAGAGAGAGAGAGAGAGAGAGAGAGAGCGAGAGCGAGAGCGAGAGCGAGAGAGCGAGCAAGAGAGAGAGAGAGAGAGAGAGAGAGAGAGAGAGAGAGAGAGAGAGCGAGAGCGAGAGCGAGAGCGAGAGAGCGAGCAGGAGAGAGAGAGAGAATTGTTAAACTTGTTGACAAAATGAGATCATTAACTATTACAATGTGGAACATTCAGGGTATTCATTCATCCAGTTTTGGTAACAAAACCTAAAACTTAGATTTTAAGAAAAATATATCAAACATGGACATAATAATACTACAGGAAACTGATAAAGTCACTCTCTGTCCCTCAGGATACTGTGAAACATCTCTGTCCTCTAGAAAGAATCACAGGTGGGAGAGATTCGGGGGGCATCATAATCTGGCACAAACAAGAAATTGAAATAGAAGAATCACACATTTGGCTCAAAATCAACAAGCACCTACACAAACATCAAAAGACGTGTTCTTATGTGCTCTTTATATTCCTGCCCCTGAATCTCCGTACTATAACGAGAACATCTTTGAATCCCTCCAGAGTCAAATTAACCACTTCCAGGCCCAGGGAAGTGTGTTGATCTGTGGGGATCTCAATGCCAGAACAGGATCCCTTCCTGACTACACAACAGAAAATGGGAATAACCATATTTTTGGACAGAAATTCCCACAAAACACAGTAAACTTCCCAAGGTATAATTCTGATGCCCAAGTGAATAAAAACAGGAAGCTTCTGATTGAGCTCTGTCGAAGCCTCGGTCTGAACCTCGTCAACGGCAGGGTGAGGGGGGATTCTCCGGGGAGGTACACCTACAGTTCAGTTCATGGTTGCTCAACAGTAGATTACATGATCACAGATTTAGATCTATTCTCTTTCAGAGCATTCACGGTCAGACCACTAACACCCCTATCAGATCACAGCCAAATTACCATTTATCTAAACAGGACAAAACATTTGAACATAAATTCACAGCCCAGTAAGCTGTACAACATTAGAGAGAAATACAGATGGGCGCAAAACAGCACAGAAAAATGTGTGACAGCAATGGACCATCCAAAAGTGTGCTCACTTATAGACAACTTCCTCTGCAGAGTTTATCCTCACGATGGAGATGGTGTAAATCTGGCCGTGGACAACATCAACCTCAATCTAACCTCAAATCCTCCAAGAAATACCATCAAACCAAACAAGAGAATGAACGATGGTTTGATTTCGACTGTAAAACAATGAGGAAAAAATGAAGACAATTATCAAACACACAGACAACCCAACGATGCAGATCTGCACCATCAATATTGTGAGGAACTTAAACAGTATAAAAATACACTCAAGAGAGAACCGTGCAAAACCAGCTCCAAACTATTGAAGAACCGATACATTAGAACAAACTCTGGGACGATTGGAATTCCCCGAATATAAAACAACATGAACAAACATCACCTGGAAAAACCACTTTGAACAACTTTATAGTGAAATAAAACCCAGAACAAACCCAAATATATGAAAAAATGATCAATATGGGACATCCCAAAACCCATTAGACTGCCCCATCACAGAACATGAACTGATTGATCAGATCCAGGCCCTAAAACTCAAAGCGAATGGACCAGATGCTGAAGAACACACAGCACAAATTAAGATTGGCCTTACTGAAACTGTTGAACTGGGTTCTGAGTGTTGGTCATTTCCCTGACAGCTGGAATAGAGGACTCATAACACCCATATTCAAGAGTGGAGACAAATCAGACCCAAACAATTACAGAGGCATCTTCACCCTCCATACCCTGATTGACAAATACATCAACCAAAGCAAAACCAAAATATTTGCTTGCTTTGTAGATTTCCAGAAGGCCTTTGATTCGATTTGGCACCAAGGTCTACTGTCTAAACTTTCAGAGATTGGTATCGGGGGTAAAACATACAACATCATAAAAACGATGTATTCAAACAATAAATGTGCAATAAACAAACTGAGTTCTTCACTCAAGGGTGGGTGTGAGACAGGGCGGCCCACTATCACCGACCCTCTTCAATATATACATTAATGAATTGGCAAAACTACTAGAACAATCCGCAGCTCCTGGCCTCACACTACATGACTCCAGTATAAAGTTCCTGCTGTATGCAGATGATCTGGTCCTGCTGTCTCCAACAGAAGAGGGTCTACAGCAGAACCTGGACATCCTGCATCAGTTCTGTCAGACCTGGGCCCTGACCATTAACCCAACTAAAGCTAAAGTTCTAACATTCCAGAAAAGACCCAGATGTCAGGGAAAGAGCCACAGTTTCACCCTTGGTATGAACAACATTGATCATGCCACAAACTACACTTACCTTGGGTTGAAATTCAGTGCAACTGGAAACCTCAACCTGGCCATGAATGAACGGAAAGCGAAAGCAAGAAGGGCCTTCTATGCCATTAAAACATCTGTTACAATCTGGCTCAAAATATTCCAATCAGTCATCGAACCTGTTGCACTATATGGCAGCGGAGTTTGGGGTCCTCCCCTAAATCACCAATTTGACAAATGGGACAAAAATCGGATTGAAATCCTTCGTGCCGAGTTCTGTAAGAGTATCCTGAGAGTACAGAGGAACACACCGAACAATCCATGCAGGGCAGAATTAGGCCAATACCCTCTACTAATCCACATTGAGAAACGAGCCATCAAATTTTGGAAACATCTAAAACTGAGTGACCCCAACTCTTATCATTTTAAAGCCCTTAAAAACAATGAAGTGAACACTGAGAAGAGTCCCATCATTCAGCTGATCCTGAGACTCCACAAACAGACCAACAATAATCAGCCTCAGGACACGGACACCCTCATCCACACAATCCGGCCCAAACACATGATAAAAGAACAAAAACATATTGGAATGAAACAACAGAAAAACAAACAAACTACAATGTTATTTGGCCCTAAACAGAGATTACACGACAGCAGAATACCTGAGTACAGTCAGAGACCACAAACTGAGGAAACACATGACGAGGTACAGACTGAGTGACCACAGACAGACAGCAGACAGACAGACGGCGCACTGGAGGTTAAGTCATGCACTAAATAGGGAGCAAGGGAGCATCCTATAGCTCTCCTATAACTGTTCTGAGACCAGTGCAGACAGACAGCACACTGGAGGTTAAGTCATGCACTAAATAGGGAGCAAGGGAGCATCCTATAGCTCTCCTATAACTGTTCTGAGACCAGTGCAGACAGACAGCACACTGGAGGTTAAGTCATGCACTAAATAGGGAGCAAGGGAGCATCCTATAGCTCTCCTATAACTGTTCTAAGACCAGTGCAGACAGACAGCACACTGGAGGTTAAGTCATGCACTAAATAGGGAGCAAGGGAGCATCCTATAGCTCTCCTATAACTGTTCTGAGACCAGTGCAGACAGACAGCACACTGGAGGTTAAGTCATGCACTAAATAGGGAGCAAGGGAGCATCCTATAGCTCTCCTATAACTGTTCTTAGACAAGTGCAGACAGACAGCACACTGGAGGTTAAGTCATGCACTAAATAGGGAGCAAGGGAGCATCCTATAGCTCTCCTATAACTGTTCTGAGACCAGTGCAGACAGACAGCACACTGGAAGTTAAGTCATGCACTAAATAGGGAGCAAGGGAGCATCCTATAGCTCTCCTATAACTGTTCTGAGACCAGTGCAGACAGACAGCACACTGGAGGTTAAGTCATGCACTAAATAGGGAGCAAGGGAGCATCCTATAGCTCTCCTATAACTGTTCTGAGACCAGTGCAGACAGACAGCACACTGGAGGTTAAGTCATGCACTAAATAGGGAGCAAGGGAGCATCCTATAGCTCTCCTATAACTGTTCTGAGACCAGTGCAGACAGACAGCACACTGGAGGTTAAGTCATGCACTAAATAGGGAGCAAGGGAGCATCCTATAGATCTCCTATAACTGTTCTGAGACCAGTGCAGACAGACAGCACACTGGAGGTTAAGTCATGCACTAAATAGGGAGCAAGGGAGCATCCTATAGCTCTCCTATAACTGTTCTGAGACCAGTGCAGACAGACAGCACACTGGAGGTTAAGTCATGCACTAAATAGGGAGCAAGGGAGCATCCTATAGCTCTCCTATAACTGTTCTGAGACCAGTGCAGACAGACAGCACACTGGAGGTTAAGTCATGCACTAAATAGGGAGCAAGGGAGCAACCTATAGCTCTCCTATAACTGTTCTGAGACCAGTGCAGACAGACAGCACACTGGAGGTTAAGTCATGCAATAAATAGGGAGCAAGTGAGCATCCTATAGCTCTCCTATAACTGTTCTGAGACCAGTGCAGACAGACAGCACACTGCAGGTTAAGTCATGCACTAAATAGGGAGCAAGGGAGCATCCTATATCTCTCTATGCAGTTAAGTGCGTTCACTCCTAAAATCGGATCAAAAGTTCAGTTTCAGGCTGCAGATGATGTTTGGATCAACATGTTTGACACACATGGGACGATGATCATCAGTACATAGATTCACCATTTATAATGGATCATTTTATTTGAACATGATTGACAGTGATTGGATGATGCTGGACGTTACTTTCAATCTGAATTAATTCTTCTCAAAAACATGAATAATCAACACTCCTGGACACATAATAAACTATTTGACTTTCTATAGTTTGATATTATTTAACATTTCACAACTTCGTCCCGCTGTCCACATATGAGGACATTGATTTTTTGCTCTAGAATTTGACTGTCTGGTTTGTCAATAGTACTAGTGATGCTCGACGAACACGACTATAAAACACAAACACGTGAGTGAAACACTGAAGACATTGTGTGATGAGATTCAAACCTTCAGCAGAATTGGGTCAAGTCCTTTGATGCGTGGTTTGGGAATCGTTGGAAGAAGAAATGCTTTTATTCTACAGGAAGAACACAATCAGAGAGAGAGAGAGAGAGACACAGAGAGAGAGAGAGAGAGAGAGAGAGAGTTCAGAACAGTGGACAAGATGACGGAACAACACCCTGTTTCCCCAATAAAGGTGAATCAATTAATTATTGTGATAAAATAAAACAATTTAATTGAAAACTATCAATCACAAATATTTCATTACATTGTAGTAATTATTTTTTCAGTGATCAATTTTTTAGCGGGCTCTGTGTGAAACTGACCCTTTTATA
>JAVLUX010000006.1:55600000-55625000 GCA_032164185.1 Moxostoma hubbsi
ATTGGATGTCCAGAAGTTTCATGTTTACCAGGAAAACTGGTTTCAGATGAGAGTGAAGCATCAGTTGAGGGGACTGTATAATACATCACCTATATCGGCCACATCGACGCAGTGTTTCCGTGATGTGATCGGCCCTGTGCGAGTGTGTGCCGTCACAGTCATGCAGTACACCTCCCAGATCTGAGTGTGTTTGCTGTCAAAGAAGCAGCTGTTCGGACCGCCGCTCCCATAATCGGTGCACTCCTGAGGACCGCGATCACTGCGCGAGACACATGAGCACGGCTTAAAGTTCTGAAAGCATCACACTGTTCTCAGGAACTTAAACACAAATAAAAATACTTATTTAGCTCATCAAACCTAATGCAAGAAATGAAATCGCTTCTCTCAGAAATATATAAAACATTTCCTTGTGTACAACACAATCATTATAAGGTGAACTTACTGTGATATACGAGTTCCTCAAACTTCTTTTTAAGTACTTTTAAGACATCTTAAGATTTGAAGTACTACTAACTCTACACGAGCTTGCGTGGAATACCCATAAGCCCTTGCGTTTGAATAATTTAAGCATGTTTGTTTGGTCAGAAGGAAACTATTGGGGCATTTAATAAGTTGTTATTAAGCATTCCTGGTGAAGCATTTGTTGGGAATCACTTGATTAATGACTGACCGTGACCGTTTAACATATAAATCTACAGAATAAATGTCTGAATGGTGTGTTCTTACCCTGTAGTGTACATGAACGTGTAGGTGACGTTGTCTTCACTTTCCAGGGGATGCCACCAGCACGTGAAATCCTCCATGTTTGGTGAGCGACAGTAATAAATAAACGGCTTCACAGCATCTGGAATATAAAATATAAATACTGTATTTAAACACAAAGACATCGAGGAGAGTCTGATAGATCATAAATGAATCCTTCACTAAGCCCCGCCTTCAAAAAACATTACTGACCAATCCTACCTTAGCAACTGTTGCCGGACAGTTTTAAAGAGAATTGTACAAATATGAACCAAAATTCAGAAAGTTTGTTCACAGGGCACTTATAATAGTGACATGAGATAAACTTCAACATCAAGACAATAGGACACATACTGGAGACCAAAGGTTTGTAACAATGGACAGATTTTGCTCTTTCGGAAGGAAATTGGTCCTTTAATTCACCAAAGTGGCGTTCAGCTGATCAGAGTATATTCAGGACATCACTGATGTGAAACAGCATCACTATCTGAAAAGTCATTTTTGATCAAATCTAGACAGCAGCATCACTCCAACACCTTATCCTCGAGTAATCGTGATAAATGGATCATTTGACACTAGAAAATCACTCGCCATAATATCAAACACAGCTGAAGATATTTGGCTCATTAACTGAAGCTGAACGTTGTGTTTGTGTTGCACAGTATGCAATAGACTGGTATGTGTTAAGGTCAATATTAGGTCAGAAATGGCAAAAAAAGAAACAGAATTCTCTAGAAACTCATCAGTCAATCATTGTTTTGAGGAATGAAGGCGATACAATGCTTGAAAAACTGCAGATTTCATCCATAGGTGTAACTACAGTCTTCAAAGACAAAGCACAACTGTCTCTAACAAGGACAGAAAGAGATGTGGAAGATGTGCAACTAAACAAGAGGAGAAGTACATCAGAGTCTCTAGTTTGAGAAATAGACGCCTCACATGTCCTCCGCTGACAGCTTCATTGAATTCTACCCGCTCAACACCAGTTTCATGTACAACAGTAAAGAGAAGACTCTTATGGGAACAATTGCAAAGAAAAAGACATAAAATAAAATAAAAAAATTAAAGACATTGAAATAAAAAAGAAAAGGTTCGAGTGGGCAAAGAGACAGACATTGGACAACAGATAATTGGAAAAGAGTGTTACGGATCTTCACCCCATTGAGCTTTTGTGGGATCAGCTGGACTGTGAGGTGCGTGAGAAGTGCCCGACAAGACAGACACATCTATGGCAAGTGCTACAGGAAGTGTGGGGTGAAAGGGCAAGTGCTACAGGAAGTGTGAGGTGAAAGGGCAAGTGCTACAGGAAGTGTGGGGTGAAAGAGCAAGTGCTACAGGAAGTGTAAGGTGAAAGGGCAAGTGCTACAGGAAGTGTGAGATGAAAGGTCAAGTGCTACAGGAAGTGTGGGGTGAAAGGGCAAGTGCTACAGGAAGTGTGGGGTGAAAGGGCAAGTGCTACAGGAAGTGTAAGGTGAAAGGGCAAGTGCTACAGGAAGTGTGGGGTGAAAGGGCAAGTGCTACAGGAAGTGTGGGGTGAAAGGGCAAGTGCTACAGGAAGTGTGAGGTGAAAGGGCAAGTGCTACAGGATGTGCAACTAAACAAGAGGAGAAGTACATCAGAGTCTCTAGTTTGAGAAATAGACGCCTCACATGTCCTCCGCTGACAGCTTCATTGAATTCTACCCGCTCAACACCAGTTTCATGTACAACAGTAAAGAGAAGACTCTTATGGGAACAATTGCAAAGAAAAAGACATAAAATAAAATAAAAAAATTAAAGACATTGAAATAAAAAAGAAAAGGTTCGAGTGGGCAAAGAGACAGACATTGGACAACAGATAATTGGAAAAGAGTGTTACGGATCTTCACCCCATTGAGCTTTTGTGGGATCAGCTGGACTGTGAGGTGCGTGAGAAGTGCCCGACAAGACAGACACATCTATGGCAAGTGCTACAGGAAGTGTGGGGTGAAAGGGCAAGTGCTACAGGAAGTGTGGGATGAAAGGGCAAGTGCTACAGGAAGTGTGGGGTGAAAGGTCAAGTGCTACAGGAAGTGTGGGATGAAAGGGCAAGTGCTATAGGAAGTGTGGGGTGAAAGGGCAAGTGCTACAGGAAGTGTAAGGTGAAAGGGCAAGTGCTACAGGAAGTGTGGGGTGAAAGGGCAAGTGCTACAGGAAGTGTGGGGTGAAAGGGCAAGTGCTACAGGAAGTGTAAGGTGAAAGGGCAAGTGCTACAGGAAGTGTGAGATGAAAGGTCAAGTGCTACAGGAAGTGTGGGGTGAAAGGGCAAGTGCTAAAGGAAGTGTGGGGTGAAAGGGCAAGTGCTACAGGAAGTGTAAGGTAAAAGGGCAAGTGCTACAGGAAGTGTGAGATGAAAGGTCAAGTGCTACAGGAAGTGTGGGGTGAAAGGGCAAGTGCTACAGGAAGTGTGGGGTGAAAGGGCAAGTGCTACAGGAAGTGTAAGGTGAAAGGGCAAGTGCTACAGGAAGTGTGGGGTGAAAGGGCAAGTGCTACAGGAAGTGTGAGGTGAAAGGGCAAGTGCTACAGGAAGTGTGGGGTGAAAGAGCAAGTGCTACAGGAAGTGTAAGGTGAAAGGGCAAGTGCTACAGGAAGTGTGAGATGAAAGGTCAAGTGCTACAGGAAGTGTGGGGTGAAAGGGCAAGTGCTACAGGAAGTGTGGGGTGAAAGGGCAAGTGCTACAGGAAGTGTAAGGTGAAAGGGCAAGTGCTACAGGAAGTGTGGGGTGAAAGGGCAAGTGCTACAGGAAGTGTGGGGTGAAAGGGCAAGTGCTACAGGAAGTGTGAGGTGAAAGGGCAAGTGCTACAGGAAGTGTGGGGTGAAAGGGCAAGTGCTAAAGGAAGTGTGAGGTGAAAGGGCAAGTGCTACAGGAACTGTGGGGTGAAAGGTCAAGTGCTACAGGAAGTGTGAGGTGAAAGGGCAAGTGCTACAGGAAGTGTGAGGTGAAAGGGCAAGTGCTACAGGAAGTGTGAGGTGAAAGGGCAAGTGCTACAGGAAGTGTGAGGTGAAAGGGCAAGTGCTACAGGAAGTGTGAGGTGAAAGGGCAAGTGCTACAGGAACTGTGGGGTGAAAGGGCAAGTGCTACAGGAAGTGTGAGGTGAAAGGTCAAGTGCTACAGGAAGTGTGAGGTGAAAGGGCAAGTGCTACAGGAAGTGTGGGGTGAAAGGTCAAGTGCTACAGGAAGTGTGGGGTGAAAGGTCAAGTGCTACAGGAAGTGTGGGGTGAAATATGTACATTATTCCAAACTTTTGGCCACCGGTGAATGAAATTTCATCCAATCCTGCCTATAGGGGGCGCTACAAATAAAACCTGTTACAATTCTACAACCATTTAAACGATGACATTGATATTTATCCCCCTGTGTGTATTTTCCGCGGTACGGTCCCCTTGCGAGCGGACCCGCGTCTCCCTTGGGCAGTCCTTACTGACCCCCAGTCGCCATGTTGTAGCAACTCCTCCCTCCCAATGAGGTAGGATCTACCACCGCAACATTCTCCACATGTGACCTAAAAGCCCATGTGATGTATTTCACCTCTCTTTACCTCCCCCAGTCTGGGCAGGTGTGGTCTCTGCATGGTCTGAAACGCTGGGGTTGATGCATATGAGACCACTTCAGCACTGGCTCCAGACTTGAGTCCCGAGATGAGCATGGTGCCAAAACAACGCCTTCCCCGATGCGTGTGATAGCGTTAAGATGGCCCCAACCGCTTCAACACTGTGTGAGAAACATAGAGAGAGAAAAGGCACGGCTTGCTCCCATGCTTGGTACGTCGCCTTGTCCCCCCCATATCGGGTGTAAGGAACCAGAATGTTTTGACGATTTTTTGGGGCATTGGGGAAGTCTGGCACAGCCTGTCGTTTTGGCACACAAAATACCTGCCCACACCTGTGTCAGCAGCGCACATACGCGGTTCAGCCCATGGCGTGATTCAAATTGGACCCCTAGTGTCGCTTCTTTGACACAACGTTGAAGTGAGCGACAGACGGGGAACGTCTAGGTTACTGTTGTCCTCCCGGACACGTCGCTGACCCGAGCCACTGTTGCGGCCGAACCTCATCGTCGGCTCCTCGGACAATTTCTGAATGAACAGATGCATTTCCCTCCCTATATACCCATATGTCCAGGGGCGGGACATGCAAATTATGTCTGCCAATTTCTCATTGGCCTTTTCTCAAAGTTCAGAGATGCATAAGGCTCTCAAGAGAGACCCCTTCGACACAACGTCTCGTTCCCTCCATCAGGGAACGGAGGTTACAACGGTAACATAAACAAACTAAAATGAAGATTTTAATAAAGAATGTAATGACAATAAAAATAATTCAGCATCCACAACTCAATTGGTCATGAAGATTTATATTTCCACCTGAAAAGTTTTAGCCACTTTGAATTATTTTCCAAAACTGCTTTGCTGAACTCATCCAAGCTGATTTGTTATCTAAAGATGCAGCTGGTAACGAGTTATCAAAGAATTGTGATTCGTGTCACCATTTATGAGTGTATGAGCCGATATAGTTTCCGGCATGGCTCATAATGACTTCTTGTTTCTTGAACACAATAATCAAACGTCACAAAACTTGGTACACAGACAACAGGACTCTGAAGGAACATGACACATTTTGTACATTTCTGATACTGTGAGTTGATATTTACTACCAAATTATCTTTATGCGCACCATCAAAATGTTTTCTTATGTTATATTTCTTGTATCTCTTATAAACTGGAAAGTTATAATCTAATATACTGTAACTGAGAATAAACTTGCTTTAATTTATGATAGAAAATCGATTTAATCCAGAGCTATTTAACATATGCTGTAACAAAAGTCAAGCGAGTTTGACAGTGACTCAGCTAATTATAATATTGTTCCCAGTAAAACTCAAGACAGCATAAACGACACAAACCCTCATTAGACAGATTTCTACTGTACAAACAACATCAGGCTCCTGTAATCCTTTGAGAGATTAGGACATGTGGGCTAATGCTAGAAACTATGCTAATCTGATTTAGCAGCCACACATTCCTACAAATACAGCCAGAGAGAGAACTCTAGTGACCCGAACACACACACACACACACACACGCGCTCACACGCACTCTCTCTCTCTCACACACACACACACACACACACACACGCTCTCTCACACACACACGCACGCGGACGCGCGCACACGCACGCACACTCTGACACACACGCACGCGGACGCGCGCACACTCTGACACACACACGCGCGCGCACACTCACACACACACACGCGCACACACACTCACACACACACTCACGCGCACTCTCACGCGCACTCTCACGCGCACTCTCACGCGCACTCTCACGCGCACTCTCACACACACTCTCACACACACTCTCACACACACTCTCACACACACACACACACACACACACACACACACACACACACGCGCGCATGCACTCTCACACAAAACGCACACTCACGCGCACGGGCACACTCACACACAACATTCACACACATACATTTGAGTATTTAAAATCATAATCATCAAAATCATTTAAGGGTAAAAGCTGAATGATGGCTCTGATCATGTTTTATGAATGATCGGACTGTTTTCATTTTAACATTGCATAATTTCAAATATAGAGGTATTGAGCAACAGTCTCTTTCCAGAAGTCACATTCATTTTCTCCATTGACAAATACATTATTAATGATAACTTGTAAATATTTAAAGGCAGATCTACCGTGAGCTCTGAGGCTGTTAATCGATGGTTTAAGCTTCTGTCAAACACATCAGTGCATGTTATTACAACTTCATTTATAAAGAAATCATGTTTAATAGCAGAATTCCTGGTGAAGAACTACACTACCCATAATCCTCAAGAGGGCTCCACCAATCAGAGAATCACTTCAAAAGAGCTCCGCCCACTGATACACTGTGAATGATGTCATCGAGTCGCTCTCTAAAATACTTTTATATCTGTATACAGTATATCGGAATATTTCCCAATTAATTCAAATATACTGTTTTGATACTTACAATCAACAACTTGAAATCAAGTCTGATATTTTCCATCGTTTTTAATTGGATTACGTCATTCGCAATGCATCATGGGATTTTAGTTCATTCCCTCATTAAAGAAGTTTTGTCTCTCGACAAATAAAACTGTGAAGTGAATTTTATGTGTCAACATCACAAAAGTCATTAACGTTCAGATATTCCTTCTGTAAAACTCCTGATATTCCGGTTGGGAATGGCATAAACACTAGAGCAACAGAACAAGACATTAAAGCAGCTCAACATGATAAACATGTGGTATCACATGACCACTTAATCATACATGCATTTGTACGGTTGAAATGAGCTTAATAATTCTATTCATTCCTAAACAGGAAAAACCGCCTCTTTCAACAAACATCGAAACAAACTCAGACAATCAAACACTGCATCAGCTGATCACAAGATCCACAAATAATTCTGACATGATCTAATTAAAGATCAGCCTTGAATATCTGCTCTTTCACAACATTAGATTAGATGTGCCATTGTTGAATATCATTTAAAATGTAAAGAAATTAAAAGAACAAATATAAGCAGCAATGAACTAAACCCAATGAGCTCCAGAGCATCTGAACGAGTGGAACACCCAACCAGAGCTTTACCCACCGCGCCACACAATCCACGAGTTTATAAGATGCCAAACAGACGCGCCACGTTGAGTGAACAACATGATTGCTGAGAAAATGCTGTCAGTAAAGCGGAGTGTTCTGAATGGAACTGTGCAGTAAATTACGGCCTAAATGTGAACAGCCAAAGGTGAACAGAAGTACAATTTTAAAACTATGTCGTGGGCACACAACCTTTGAGTTTGTAGCCCAGACATTTACATACTGTGCCACGACCACTGATGATGGCAAACACACATGCCAAGGTTAGATTCAGCACACAAAACCATTGGTTAGCATGCTATCTGATTAGCATGTGAAGCAAATGTTGCCTACAGCATGAGAACCAATTAGCATGTTTAGCTAGCATAGCACATGAGTAGCATGCTAACCATGCTAACCAGACAGTTAATAATCTCATTTCCTCTATTCTGACACAGATTATAGTGTTGACTGCATTCATGACTACTGAGTGATCACTGCTTCATTTATTAAAATCAATAATCTTCATCACTGACAAAACATTGAATGCAGTTGCAGGTAAATAAATATCCACTTCATCCAGCGTTGTTTTACTGCGTGATAAAGTCCGCACCTTAGACAAATTAGTTGAGAAGAACCGAGTCAAAGGGTGATTAATTCATGCATCGGGCATCATCGCTCTCATACATGAGTTCACAGTGGCATACTACCCATACTATCCATGCTACCCATGCTATCCATGCTACCCATGCTACCCATACCATCCATGCTACCCATGCTACCCATGCCATCCATGCTACCCATACTACCCATGCTATCCATGCTACCCATGCTACCCATACTACCCATGCTATCCATGCTACCCATACCATCCATGCTACCCATACTACCCATGCTATCCATATTACCCATAATATCCATACTACCCATAGTACCCATACTATCCATGCTATCCATATTATCCATACTACCCATGCTATCCATATTATCCATACTGTCCATGCTACCCATATTGTCCATACTGTCCATGCTACCCATACTGTCCATATTGTCCATACTGTCCATGCTACCCATACTACCCATATTGTCCATACTGTCCATGCTACCCATATTGTCCATACTGTCCATGCTACCCATACTGTCCATATTGTCCATACTGTCCATGCTACCCATACTACCCATATTGTCCATACTGTCCATGCTACCCATACTATCCATACTACCCATACTGTCCATACTATCCATACTATCCATGCTATCCATGCTACCCATATTGTCCATACTGTCCATGCTACCCATACTGTCCATACTATCCATGCTATCCATGCTACCCATACTGTCCATGCTACCCATACTATCCATGCTACCCATACTGTCCATGCTACCCATACTGTCCATACTACCCATACTATCTATATTGTCCATACTACCCATACTGTCCATTCTACCCATACTGTCCATGCCACCCATACTATCCATGCTACCCATACTGTCCATGCTACCCATACTGTCCATTCTACCCATACTATACATGCTACCCATACTGTCCATGCTACCCATACTATCCATACTACCCATACTACCCATACTGTCCATGCTATCAATACTATCCTTATTGTCCATACTACCCATGCTACCCATAATGTCCATGCTACCCATACTGTCCATGCTACCCATACTACCATACTACCCATGCTACCCATAATGTCCATGCTACCCATACTGTCCATGCCTACCCATACTACCATACTATCCATGCTACCCATACTGTCCATGCTACCCATGCTATCCATACCATCCATACTGTCTATACTACCCATACTGTCCATGCTATCCATACTATCCATGTTATCCATGCTATCCATACTACCCATACTATCCATACTGTCCATGCTATCCATGCTATCCATACTAGCCATACTGTCCATACTACCCATACTATCCATACTACCCATACTACCATGCTGTCCATTCTACCCATACTATCCATGCTACCCATACTGTCCATGCCACCCATACTATCCATGCTACCCATACTGTCCATTCTACCCATACTATCCATGCTACCCATACTGTCCATGCTACCCATACTATCCATGCTACCCATACTATCCATGCCACCCATGCTGTCCATGCCACCCATGCTGTCCATACCATCCATACAATCCATGCTACCCATACTGTCCATGCTACCCATACTGTCCATACTACCCATACTGTCCATGCTATCAATACTATCCTTATTGTCCATACTACCCATGCTACCCATAATGTCCATGCTACCCATACTGTCCATGCTACCCATACTGTCCATGCTACCCATGCTACCCATACTGTCCATGCTACCCATGCTATCCATACCATCCATACTGTCTATACTACCCATACTGTCCATGCTATCCATACTATCCATGTTATCCATGCTATACATACTACCCATACTGTCCATGCTATCCATGCTATCCATACTAGCCATACTGTCCATACTACCCATACTATCCATACTACCCATACTACCATGCTGTCCATTCTACCCATACTATCCATGCTACCCATACTGTCCATGCCACCCATACTATCCATGCTACCCATACTGTCCATTCTACCCATACTATCCATGCTACCCATACTGTCCATGCTACCCATACTGTCCATGCTACCCATACTTTCCATGCCACCCATACTTTCCATGCCACCCATGCTATCCATACCATCCATACTGTCCATGCTACCCATACTGTCCATGCTATCCATACAATCCATGCTACCCATACTGTCCATGCTACCCATACTGTCCATACTACCCATACTACCCATACTGTCCATGCTATCAATACTATCCTTATTGTCCATACTACCCATGCTACCCATAATGTCCATGCTACCCATACTGTCCATGCTACCCATACTGTCCATGCTACCCATGCTACCATACTATCCATGCTACCCATACTATCCATGCTACCCATACTGTCCATTCTACCCATACTATCCATGCTACCCATACTGTCCATGCTACCCATACTATCCATGCTACCCATACTGTCCATGCCACCCATGCTATCCATACCATCCATACTGTCCATGCTACCCATACTGTCCATGCTATCCATACTGTCCATGCTACCCATACTGTCCATGCTACCCATACTGTCCATACTGTCCATGCTATCAATACTATCCTTATTGTCCATACTACCCATGCTACCCATAATGTCCATGCTACCCATACTGTCCATGCTACCCATACTGTCCATGCTACCCATGCTACCATACTATCCATGCTACCCATACTGTCCATGCTACCCATGCTATCCATACCATCCATACTGTCTATACTACCCATACTGTCCATGCTATCCATACTATCCATGTTATCCATGCTATACATGCTATCCATACTACCCATACTATCCATACTGTCCATGCTATCCATGCTACCCATACTATCCATACTACCCATACTACCATGCTGTCCATGCTACCCATGCTACCCATACTGTCCATGCTACCCATACTACCATGCTGTCCATGCTACCCATGCTACCCATACTGTCCACACTGTTTTTGCCAAACACAGATATACAGAAACAGTAAGAGTAGTATGGTAATAAGGCATTTAGTACACAGTCTTTATGATCCATAGAGGGTGCCACAACAAGTTATCAGAACACACAGGGCACATTTTGTTCAACAGATTTGACACATTGGTTTGCCCCCGAAGCGATGGCGCCCTAGTCTGTCACTTATGTCGCCTGCTGGGTTGACCGGCCCTGTGTCAAACAACCAAGTCCTATTTTCCACTATTGATCACAATTATACATTCAGACAGACAGCACATTCACTCACACTCGATACAGTTGACCTTTACTGACCTTCCTGCAGGCCGGCTGCGTGTGTCGACTGTTGCAGCAGCGCATTCACTGTCGTCCAGTTGAGCATCAGCAGAAGACGCAGCATTACGCAACACTGAAACACACAAACACACTGACATTAACACACCTGCAGCACATTCACAACACAATTAAGCTTATACAAGCACATACATTAACACTTCTGTTAAACTTGTGTATTATTGGTGCCGTACAGTTGTTTAAATCATTGTTTTTATAGTGTTTTAGGGTTTACAACATTACATCATCATGGCAGCAAAGTAGTAAAATTGTGTCTATCTTCACACAGATGTGGTTATTAAGTGATTTAATGCCAGTAAAATCATGTTAACACACATATTGTTTATGTCTTGTGTCTGTACTTGTGAAACAGTATTTTAATGTTGATAGATTAAACCCCATTGACTTGCATTGGAAGTGTCACACACACACACACACACACACACACACACACACACACACACACACACACACAGATTAAACCCCATTGACTTGCATTGGAAGTGTCACACACACACACACACACACACACACACACACACACATAAAACCCCATTGACTTGCATTGGAAGTGTCACACACACACACACACACACACACACACACAGATTAAACCCCATTGACTTGCATTGGAAGTGTCTCACTGGAACACACATTTAAAGGAGGAACAAATGAGATCTCGCTGATGAACATCAGAAGGTCGGACTGATGATCTGTTTCAAGTGATTCAGTTTCTAACTTCATCCTGGAATTTAAAGACGCCACACATGTAATCAGACATATATCTTTATTAATGGCATCTGAAGCCCATTAAATAAATAGATTGATGAACTATTTAAGTGTGCAGACTTACAACACTAAATGCCTTCATTTATAAGAGTAACTCATTCAATTACACGTCAATAGAGTTACAGTCATGAAGAATAAAAAGAGCATTAAAGAGCGAGTCATGAGACTCATCACAGGATAAACTCATCTGATCCCTGCGGTCACATAAACACACAAGAGTTTACTCGCACATGTACATGAATGTATGCAGGACAGTGCTAGAAATCCCCGAGCTTTTTACTGGTCATAAAGTGCATCACGATTGAAAAGATATATTCAGAAGTGCTTTAGGCCCGTTGTACCTGATGCTACAGATGCTGAAACTGCATCCATGAAGCTCATAAAAGCTGCATTCAAAACAAACTATAAAATGAGAAAATGCTGCATTGTATGTCACACTGCAGGTCATGCCATCATTTCACGTCACGCATGTCCGACTGAACTCGCAGTGTTACAGAAGACATGAGCGTGTTTAGCGCAGGAACACGATCACAGCTTGAAGAATGAATAAATCCGCTCAGTGTGACTGATGAAATCACATGTTTGCTCATATTGTCTTTAGAGTTCAATCTACATGTCCCTTCAGCACATATTACACGTATGAACTCTGTACATTGAGCCGCACTTTCATGCTGCGGTTTCAGCAGGAAAGCCTTTCAAAAGTAGAAAATGGAAGGATTTTAAAACCACATGATTTTGTACAAAAGCTTTTCCAATATCTGGAGGAGATTAAGAGCTTTAAAAGAACAGTTTGAGAGATTTCACTGCTCCACTATTGTCTCCGGATTAAACAACATGACGGATGAATCTTTTGAGTCAAATCTCACCTGGTTACAAGACGTGTATTCATATATATCAAATGTGATGACGTTACCCTAATTATTAGAATTACTGATGAGAAGTATTCACTGTAAATGAAAGATATTGTGTACTTATAAAGCTGCAGTGTATAAAATCCTCTATCTGTGATTCACAGGGTCCCTATTAAGTGTTTATTTGGAAAACCTGCAACGTCCTCAAACACAGACAACGCTTGAGTCACGCGGATGACACAATATACTCGTTTAATAAAATACATTTTCTTAAAATAACCGATCATCTATATTTCTAAATGTATATTCTTCTAAACATGAATTTGTATATATTTAAATGAATATATTTCTCCAGACTGTTTATTATATAAAATAAATGTTATATGACCAGTTGACGGTCGCAACTCGTGCGCTTCAGACGCTGCATATGAAGCAACGCTGAGGTGATTTTGTGTTGTGGTGGGTAAACTCGCTTCACCTACCGGCCACCGTGGCGGGTAAATAAAAATAGCATCATGCGACGTTCGTCTGTTAAAGGACAAATTAGTTTGAATAAAGGAGGAGACACTGATTAGCAAGACAACTCAGTGAATGTGCTTTCCATTAAATGAATCACACACACAGTAAACAAATCCTTAACAAAAAAACAGGGCTATTCTGGTGGGTGCGGTGCGGCTCCTAAAATCTGTCACAAAGAACCGGCAAAAGTAATGATTATGAATATGTAAAATATAGCAAGGATATATTTTAATTATTTATTAATAAACAAGTCTTTTCTTTGTCCGTGTCATTTGCAAAGATGAAGTTGACGATGCTGACTCGCGGTCTTCGCAGTAACGCACCAGAGAGAAATGCACATTTCTTACGGATTACATAAGCAGAGAGCAGTCTGTGTCTGTTTTCTTTAGTTTTGAATTATTTGTGAGGCAAGGCTACCTTATACACTGAGTTTCGGTTCATTTATGAGACGAGCTCCAGTTCACGCGCCGGCGTCTCCGCTTTGTGATTATATCGTCTGCTATATTTAATTCTTATTTATTCAATCCAGGCAATTGGTTGATGAAACATTGATTAAAATTAAGACACAATTAATACAAAATGAAATTCACTTTAAAGAAAGGTTTTGTGCTTTCTGTTTGATGTCTCTGTGGAAGTTTTAAAGCATCTTTCAGTGCCGCTTTCAGAGCGCTCACGTCCGTAACATTGTGTTTTCCTCGTATGCGAACTGAAATGAATATCAGTTCATGGATTGTGTGTGTAGGCTATAAGAGAGAAAGAGAAAATGCCAGTATTTCATTGAGACTTGAGATTAAACAAACGGCTTAAGTATTGTAGATCTTGTAGTATTAATTTTCACATGCAGTTACACATTGTCGGTTAAAAACAAGAAAGTGGCTGGTAAAAACATTGAGTGGCTGGTAGATTTTGAAATCCACAGTGGCCGGTGGACAAAAAAGTTAATTTCCATCCCTGGCGCACACTATGGTTCACCGAGTATTAACCGTTAAGGGCCTCGGTTAACGGTTAATGAAAAACTTGAAAACGTGCAGCCCTACTGGCGAGTATTATTCCCTCTCCACTTCCTGTGAAGCGATGAATGGACCAGGGCTGCACAATTTGGACCAAAACTCATAATGCGATTGCAATCTGAACAGCAATATGATAAACAAAAAAAATATGTATTTTTAAAGGAGTGTTGACCTTGAGTGTTTAAAATGGGTGCTGCAGTCCAAATTTAAATATTGGACAGCGTTGTCTCTCCACCCCCTCCTCCCCAGACTCGAACCTCACACGGGTTGCCAGGTTGAGGACACGCAACAGGAACGAGGAAACTGACAATAGTACAAGACGAGTCTTACACTGTGAGCTGATCAGCTAATGTATACGTTTGCAATGTTTTTATTGTTGCACATTATAAACCAGCTCATGTGGATTTTTTATAACTCTGTCAATAACTACGTTTCCATCGGAAGAAAGTTTTAGTGCATCAAAATAAATCTGATGGAAGCCGCAAGTTATCGCTAAAATGTCACAAGTGTCGACATAATATTTCTCAGTCTAACTCGAGCACATAAACTCTATGTTGACACTTCAAATGTTGTGATAAACTGGTTTGGAAGCACATTTCATTGAGAAAGTTGGCATTAACGCAAACATGTAGTGTCACATGACAGAGTTTGCCCCAATCGTTCGCCTGTGTTACCATGACGACAGTATAGATCTTTAAGTCAGTTTATTGTACGTGATTATGGGTTGGTTTTAACGGCATATAGATCTGATCTGCAAACGGGACACTTCCAGAAGAGCAACACAAATATCTCGTATCATGCACCGGTCATCGATAAGTACAAGGAGAACAAATGAATGTTTGTGATTAATTTAATCGCAGTATCCATCCGTTTATTTATTAAAGTTCCTTTTCAACATCATTCACAATAATAGACGGCAGTCACAGAATTAGCAAAACATAAAACACATCATTTCTGTGCACAAAGATGTTTTAAATTAAAAATAATACTGGAGAAAATCTTCAGTGTGCTTCTTTGGAACACAAACATTAAACCCAATTCTATTCAATTATTGTTTAGATCGAAAAAATGACGGCAAAATTCCCTATATTAAATAAATTAAATAAATTACCAAATTAATAAATAATATTGTTATAATTGCCTTTTCTGTACACACACTTAAATTAGCCGAACCCTGTTCTGTAGATGAATAAAGTCGTCTGAATGACTTTCTCAGAATGTTCTAGACTTTTCTCAAGATTATAAACTACGTTTATACGTTTTATAACGTTTAAATATTTTACATCGAACCCTCTTTACCTCGGATCACATTTACTGCTTCAGAAAATATAAATGACATTATGACATTAAATTAATTTAGATGATGATCAAGTTCAGCTGGTGGTTAAAAGGAGAAATCTGCGGGACATGATGCAGTCGTCATGGTGATGCTTTAGATGATTGAATATGAGGAATGTATCATTTATGTAACACTGATGTTACACGCATCAATGTTTCTTTAATATCTGTCACACATCATAAACACATCCATGATGATCCTGATACTGGAAGTTTCTCCAATACTTGCTGCAGGTTTCCATCTTGAACAGGGTCATGACGATTGACTCTCGGGTGGTAACCGATGGCAACCTGTGATAGGTGCAACATCAGGACCGATATTACAGTCCCATCAGAAGAGCAACTGCTCCATATTGCAATTCCTCTTCTGATCGCTTTTATTAGTTCATTAAAATGACAGTAATCTGATTAATTACAATTGTCTCAATAATCTCCCCATTCTATAAAGACTTTGGGGGGAAAGATTAGGGACATCTGGGAGGTGAAAGGTACACAATTAGCGATAAACACATTTCTGTATGGAAACAGGTTAAGGGCAGATTCATTTTGCGATAAACCAAAACTTATGTGACAAAGTGTTTTTTTTAGGCATGACGTCATCACACACACCATTATTATCCATAAAAGCCCATTTGAATGGAAACGGGCAGAAGACGCATTTTCACTTTGTTGACAACAAAACACAAAAAGTAGATGGAAACTAGGCTAATGTTAGCTAGATGTATTACTGGCTTCCACTGCTGCAGCGCTGTGTTTGCCCACTAACCTGATTCAGATCTGGCAACCCGTGGTGTGGAAATACTCTTTTATTCTGTTGGGTAACGCAGGAACAGCGTCAGAGTTTCTGGTTGTTGTATAAAGTGTTCCTCATTTAAACATCTGCTCCTCTGTCCACAAATACCCGGAGTAATGGGGTATTTTATTTGTACATTAACTTGTAACAGCCAAATATATTTATAATATGCAAAAGTTAAAACAAGTGAATCTGGAGTGCACATAACGATCAAACAGAACCAAACGCGCAGCACAGTTCTTCAGGAGCTGCAGAAGTGCGCCACGAATCGTGCAAACACCTTTATGCATTTTTAAGATATCAGCAATCAGATATAGAGGACATGTTTTATGGGGCAAACCCTGTAAATGCCAATAACCTGTCATGCGCTTCCCTCGTCCTGTGGTGAGCAAAAACTAGTTTCAAATAATGGTTATGAGTTCAATTTAGGAAAAATCATTGTTTCATCATTTGTTGGTTTGTTAATAAAAAGAGGCAATCTGATTTCTTGACCATCCAGTCCAAATGTCCCCCATCTCTCATCGTTTGTCCCTATTCCTCATCTTCAGAGATCCACTTTGTTTGAGTAGAATAAAGATTAGAGATGATTTGCTCAGTGCTGAGTTCTGCCACTAATCCGAGCAGCAGCTCCGGCTTACACAAAGCAAGTCAGATTATGCAGATCGTGTCGCGCTGCCGGTGACCTCGTCCCGTTGAGCGCGTGCAAATGACCATATGGACAGGTTAGTGTTCGGACTTCATCAATTAGCTATTATCTGTCAAAACGTCTTCAATCACAATGACAAAAGATGAACTCAGTTCATCTCTTTCTCCTTCACAAACACTATTGAGGTGCAACTTTGAGCTGGTAACCAAGAGCGGTTTGGATCAAATCTAAATCACTCAAGATAATATTCTAGATTTGACTGGAGTCACATCAATGTAAGTCTATGGGGTTTTGTTCAGGTAACAGCACATCTCTCCTCAACAACACGCATGATTTGAGGGATCATACATGTCCAACAAACACATAACGGGCCTCATTCATGTGTATGGAGGAACTGTACATCTGCTCCCGAGCACGTCACTCGTTCACAGTCACGAGTTCATTATGATAGAAGAGAAATTAAATAAGTCTTGAAAAAATGCTAATTATTAAATGAGAGAAATTACCTTAAAAACAAAATGAAGAAGATGCAGAAAAAGCTTGGATTTATATTTGAACCCACAGCCTACATGTATTTAGAAACCGTTTTACTGCTTGAATATTTTTTCTAAGTATATTTTTTATGTGCTTGAGATGGGGTGGAAAGTTAACGGAAAGACGCTGTTTGCATTTGATTTATCTGGAAGAAATGAATGACCTCTAACGTGACTGAACAGTTTGTCTTATTTGATATGAACTCTCTAATTTAAGATTCATAATTCAGTAAAGGCATCTGTAAATCTGTTTCAGTTGATAATGTATGGTCAATGCTAATGCTGTTAAACCTATAAATAAACACATCGCGGGCAGCTGCGTACACAATACAACGGGAAAAAATAGCAAGCCAGCACATTGACGTTTATAGCTTGTAAATCTGTAATATCTTACAGTGTTTCGGTCAAAGATCTTCTTCAGATGTTCTATTCATTTCTATTATATCACATCATGATTTACCCGAGACGTTTCACAAACGATGCTGGTGAACCAGAGAAGATTAATGGTGGTGGAAATCCTCTTCTCATTATTTACACTCATGTCAAACCATTTTTATTGACTTCTTGAACTGTCTTGAACACAACAGATCCTCCGATGACAGGAAGTCCTCACTTTCTGTGAGACGCGATTGTGTTTGCTGAATGTTACGATGTGAATGTGCTCGATTATAAACACTAATACTAGCGAGTCTGGTGACTTCCTTATATGGTGTTTTCATAGGCGTGGATTATGATAATTGTGAATGAACGTGCACACGCCCCCTATTTACGAATGTTTGGAATTCACCAACCATACACACGTTTAACGAACAAATCTGGCGAGTACGAAGCGTTCGTGAATCTGGTGGAAACTTTTCAAGAAGCTCCATTTTACACGCAAGTTACTCCAAATCGACTCATATATTTCCCAAGGTTTCATGAATGCGGCCCAATGAACGTTTAATACGGTTGGAGGTTTGATCAGTTTTAGTGATGTAATAATCCGTGTTTCTATCGAGACACACAGGAAGATTAAATCACCTGGAAACACATTCAGATTACACAAGCGCACGTCTGTAACTGCAGTAAATCTGAACAACCACAGTACTGCTATAGCATGAGATTAAGGTGTAAAAACACATTTAATATGAATGACAACAGATTACATAATCTCTCTTTGATCATTTCCGCACATCAGACGTGCTGCACATCATCACCAGCACAACTACCTCAAACAAACTGGTTATATAGAAATGAGTTTAAAGCTGAAGTCATTTCTGCACCAACAAAATAAACACTTTCTGAACACGCCCCTCAGCTGTTGGTCAAACAGATAGTCCCGCCCCCATCTCACGCCATTGGTGGAGTCCGTGTGTTTGTCTCTCTTGAGACGGATCAAAACAAACAAAGTATTTTAACACAAAGTAACATCAGCTTTAACTGAAGACATACATGTGTTGTGTCCATGTCCAGAAACTGACTTCCTGTTTCATACTGAGCACATTATTAATGACACATCACTATGGCAACGGTGTCTTCACCGTATGGATAATCAGATCATTTACTAATAATTATTTTCTCTTTAAGGTCTTTCATTTCATTTGAAATAATCCTGCAGAGTTACAAATTAATTTAGAAAAGTACAATAAATCTGCATATCAATAATAATCATGCTAATACTATGTAAATTGGTGTTTGAAGTCATGTGGATGAGTTTATATAATGTCACAGCAGGACAATTTCAACATTTATTTCAGATTGCTCAAAATGCACAAATGTAATAAATCCTTTTATGTTTCTGGAGTAAATCTGTGTCATAAATAAATGACTTTTCTCTGTAAAATCACACACACGCTGTACACACACACACATACCATTTCCAGCGGTGTGTGTGTGTAACAGATCCATTCAGTGTTTCTGTTGAGGGATATTTCCACGGTTAAAGCGGTCACGTCATGAGCATCTGATATTTTGACATATAAGACGTCTTTCTACTATAAAACATGCTGTACATTTCTCAAATTAAAATTATTCATTTATTGAAACGAAGCTGCAAAAATGCCTCATTCCCTACATCGCTACGGGCCATTAGCTCATGACCGCCTCTACATCTACTTCACATCATCGCAGTGTTGGCCACGCCCACTGGTACTCCGAGTGAGAGAGTAGGACAGACAGCCCTAACTATTCCTGAACATCTGGACACATCTGGACTATTCTGCATTATGTTCATATATAAACATGCACAGAGACGTCTTTGACCACTTTATACTTACAGCACTGGACAAAAATAAGAGGCCACTGCAAAATTATCCGTTTCTCTGGATATACGATTTATAGGTGTGTGTGTGTTTGAGTAAAACTTTTTTTTATTCTATAAAGTACTGACAACATTTCCCCCAAATTCCAAATAAAAATATAATTTAGAACATTTGTTTGCCGATCCTCCACCTGCTCGTCTAACGGTTACACGGAGACGCCTTAAAGCCACAGTGTCTCACACCCGCTGTGAAATTTGGTGGAGGATCAGTGATGAATCAAGCCACGTACAAGGTTTTACTGGAGGAAAACTCGCTTCCTGCTGCTCTGACGGTGTTCCCCGACTCTGAGGATTGTTTTTTTCAGCAGGGCAATGCCCCATGCCACACACACAGCTCAATGAAGGTGTGGATGGAGCAGCACCGGATCAAGACCCTGTCATGGGCAGCCCAATCTCCAGACATGAACCCCATTAACCACCTCTGGAATGTGATCAGGAGGAAGATGGATGTCCACAACCCATCAAACAAAACCGAGATTCTTGAATTTTTGCCCCAGGAGTGGCATAAAGTCGACCAACATCAATGTGAAAGACTGGCAGAGGGCATGCCAAGACGCATGAAAGCTGTGATTGAAAATCAGGAATATTCCAGCAAATATTGATTTCTGAACTATAAGTTAAAACATTAGTATTACTCTAAAACGGTCATAAAAAAATAACAATTTATACAATTTAACAGCTCAAATAAGTACTTTAAAATTATAAGCTTCACATCAGATTAATAACTGCTGTTTTGACACACGCACACACACTCGTACACGCACACACACTCGTACACGCACACACACTCGTACACACACACACACTCGTACACACACACACACACTCGTACACACACACACGCACACACGCACCGCACGCACACACACATACACTCACTCGTACGCATACTCGTACGCACACACACACACATATATATACACACACACACACACACACACACACACACATATATACACACTCACACACACACACACACATATATATACACACACTCACATACATACACACACATACACACACACATATACACACTCACACATACACACACACACATATACACACTCACACACACACACACATATATACACACACACACACATATATATATACACACACACACACACACACACACACACACACACACACACATATACACACACACACACACACACACACATATACACACACACACACACTCACACGCACACACACATATACACTCACACTCACACATATACACTCACACACACACTCTCACGCACACACACATATATATATATATACACACACACACACACACACATATATACACACACACACACACACACACACACACACACACATATATATATACACTCACCTAAAGGATTATTAGGAACACCTGTTCAATTTCTCATTAATGCAATTATCTAATCAACCAATCACATGGCAGTTCCTTCAATGCATTTAGGGGTGTGATCCTGGTCAAGACAATCTCCTGAACTCCAAACTGAATGTCAGAATGGGAAAGAAAGGTGATTTAAGCAATTTTGAGCGTGGCATGGTTGTTGGTGCCAGACGGGCCGGTCTGAGTATTTCACAATCTGCTCAGTTACTGGGATTTTCACGCACAACCATTTCTAGGGTTTACAAAGAATGGTGTGAAAAGGGAAAAACATCCAGTATGCGGCAGTCCTGTGGGCGAAAATGCCTTGTTGATGTTAGAGGTCAGAGGAGAATGGGCCGACTGATTCAAACTGATAGAAGAGCAACTTTGACTGAAATAACCACTCGTTACAACCGAGGTATGCAGCAAAGCATTTGTGAAGCCACAACACGCACAACCTTGAGGCGGATGGGCTACAACAGCAGAAGACCCCACCGGGTACCACTCATCTCCACTACAAATAGGAAAAAGAGGCTACAATTTGCAAGAGCTCACCAAAATTGGACAGTTGAAGACTGGAAAAATGTTGCCTGGTCTGATGAGTCTTGATTTCTGTTGAGACATTCAGATGGTAGAGTCAGAATTTGGCGTAAACAGAATGAGAACATGGATCCATCATGCCTTGTTACCACTGTGCAGGCTGGTGGTGGTGGTGTAATGGTGTGGGGGATGTTTTCTTGGCACACTTTAGGCCTCTTAGTGCCAATTGGGCATCGTTTAAATGCCACGGCCTACCTGAGCATTGTTTCTGACCATGTCCATCCCTTTATGGCCACCATGTACCCATCCTCTGATGGCTACTTCCAGCAGGATAATGCACCATGTCACAAAGCTCGAATCATTTCAAATTGGTTTCTTGAACATGACAATGAGTTCACTGTACTAAAATGGCCCCCACAGTCACCAGATCTCAACCCAATAGAGCATCTTTGGGATGTGGTGGAACGGGAGCTTCGTGCCCTGGATGTGCATCCCACAAATCTCCATCAACTGCAAGATGCTATCCTATCAATATGGGCCAACATTTCTAAAGAATGCTTTCAGCACCTTGTTGAATCAATGCCACGTAGAATTAAGGCAGTTCTGAAGGCGAAAGGGGGTCAAACACAGTATTAGTATGGTGTTCCTAATAATCCTTTAGGTGAGTGTGTATATATATATATATATATATATATATATATATATATATATATATATATATATATATATATATACACACACACACACACACACACACACACACACTCACACACACACACACACTCACACACACACACACACACACACACTGGTGTTTTATTATTATTATTGTAGTATTCTCATCATATTTTCACCAACAGTATGTTTGCATTAAAACCGTTATGATGCGTCTCTTTCGCCGCGTCTTTGTTATTGTTTGCTACAAAACAAATCTTTAAAGAACATTTTCATCAGTAATTAAATATCGTATTCTGACCAGAGCCAGTCATTATGTATTCAAAGACACGCTTCCCCTTTAAGAATCCCTTCAGACTCCGGCAGCATATGGAAAACAAACTGACCTTTAATATCCCGGTGGACAGGTGATCACTTTAATTAAACACTAATGAACATGTTCAGTTTCTCGCTTCATTAATGTGTTCATGTAAAGTTCACCACAGCACATCTCAAACACAGACTGTGAATTACACCAATAATGACAAATATATAGAAACAACCTGTACATACTGTTTTCATGGCTCTTATTCTGTATATCATGTAAATACTGCAGTAGTGTCACTTTAAATATACGTTCCTGTGCTGAACCACCTCTATATCCATCTATACATCACCGATGAGTGACTAATCACATTCCTCGTTCCTGATACCCATTCATAAAATCAAAGATCCACCTTGAACTTTTTCAACCAATCCTGACGGAAGTGAATTATTCAGTGTTAGACATTATTTCATGATGTTAAAACACTCGCGAGCTCCGATGACACGGACTCATCTCAAACCAAAGCTCATTTGTTTGTGCAAATGAATCGACGCCACCTCAATGAGTCCGTGCCATCATCTGTGGAAAACAAACGTGATCCAGAGTTGTTCATGAACACATCACATGAGGAGACATTACATCACGTCTGGCTGTTGTTTCTTTAACGTCTGAAATACTCACATGAGGAGCAACAGAACGACGTGTGCATGTTCTATAGGTGATAATGTGCGTACATGTGGAAACATGATATTACATGGCAGGTTGGGTAACCAGAATTCCCAGTTATTCAGGACAGTATTGCATTCATGGGGTGTGTCCTTACAACACAAGCGACATATCCCACTTTCAGCTGTTGGAAACATGTTGCCCCAGCGGAGTTATTAATGAATAGATGGGAGGAGATGGGGTGGTGGAGGGGTGGTGGAGGGATTGTTGCAGCATGGATGTAGGGCAGCGGTTTACATATGCTTACTCTGGCAATGTGATTGGTCGGATTAAATGAACATCCTCCTCCCGAACTTTGTTATGAAACTCTATTTCAGTTGTTCGCAAGTTAAAGTAATCCTGCCATGAGGATAGCGTAAACGTGTTTGGCCATGCCCCGTCCCAGACTCAAGTTTATGCTACATCCAGACGCAAGTCATTCAACGGTAGGGGCAGCGAACATGCTAACCCCACTGGTGTGGGACTCGGCTGCCCATCCTGCGATCGAACGGGGGAGACCTCACAGCGGTTCGAGCGGGATAGCTCTTGAATGCATGTAAGTGGGACGGCCTTCACGGCGGTACAAACAGGAGGGCCCTCCATGTGTATCATGATGAGTCCCCTACTTGGACCTCCAAATATCTCACTGTTGATTGTAAAGTCTTCGAAGGGTATTGGGCATGGCATGATCACTGAATGGAACATGCCCTTGACGAGCTGCATGGCGAGGTAATCGGGCTGACAGGAACAAATTAATCTGATGTGTGTGTGTGAAGCAGCCTCAGGCTGTAGGGACTGCTCGAGGTGGACAAATAGGATGAGAGGACCATGTGTACGGCCATAGGAGGTGCTTCGGTGAGGAAAGATGAGAATAAAAAACAAGGTCCTCGTGGAGTGTGCTCGAACCCGCAAACTCTAGGCACTCTTCGGGACCAAAAAAGGGACCAAACTCTAGGCACTCTTCGGGACCAAAAAAGGGACCAAACTCTAGGCACTCTTCGGGACCAAAAAAGGGACCAAACTCTAGGCACTCTTCGGGACCAAAAAAGGGACCAAACTCTAGGCACTCTTCGCTGGCAGAGAACACTTGCAGGTCGCCGACCCTCTTGATGAAAGTGAGCGCGGTCAGGAGGGCAGTCTTCAGAGAGACTGTCTTTAACTCAACTTGACTCCAGGGGCTCAAAGGGGGCTCGAAGGGGGCTCTCCGTAGGCCTGAGTGGACCACAGAGAGGTCCCACGAGAGAAAGAGGCATGGTCTAGGAGGGTTCAGCCATCTGGCGGCTCTCAGGAACCTGATGATCAGGTCGTGCTTACCGAGGGACTTACTTTGAACCACGTCATGGTGTGCTGCTATGGCAGCTAC
>JAVLUX010000006.1:55632500-55700000 GCA_032164185.1 Moxostoma hubbsi
GTAAAATCTTGTTAACACACATATTGTTTATGTCTTGTGTCTATTCTGTTGAAACAATATTTTAATGTTTAAATCATCAATGCATCAATGTAATGGCTGCATCAATGTATCCACTGCTGATATATAACACTTAACACTTTGAAACCTGCAGACTTTGACTTCTGAGATATCATTCTGATATCCATTAATGCCGCATGATTGATTGAATTAAGATTGAAATCACAATATGGCTTTGTGCGATTGCTAAACATTAAAAGGTGCGTTTCTGCATTCAGCGCTGTGTGAGCATGCGGCGCCCTCTAACGGTCTCGACGGCATTATCTATTGTTCATTATACCACTATTACAGAATATATAAGGGGGTTTTTATTTTAACTTTTAATTTTTCCATGATGTGGTTGACATATCTGTGGAATTGCCCAACATATGCATAGTATGGTTCTATCATATACAGCACATGTATGTAAAATGTACAAAATCACCTTTTTCATATCAATCATAATTTTTTCTTTCTTATATTCTATTGATCTTTCATTTAGACTCTCTTTTAAACATTGTCCTGTCATGTGTTCAACAGATTTAATGTTTATTTTACAATTATTTGTACATTTTAAAAGCCTAATTCTGGTGTGGTAGTGGCGTAGTGGGCTAAAGCACATAACTGGTAATCAGAAGGTTGCTGGTTCGATCCCCACAGTCACCACCATTGTGTCCTTGAGTAAGACACTTAACTCCAGGTTTCTCCGGGGGGATTGTCCCTGTAATAAGTGCACTGTAAGTCACTTTGGATAAAAGCATCTGCCAAATGCATAAATGTAAATGTTAATGTAGTTCCAAAGTAAAACTGTGATCTGGTGGCAAAATATCAATATCATGTTTTTTGGTTAAATTCAGTATTGGTCAAAATGTAATATCGATTGTAAGTATAATAATGAGGTTCAGCACAGATTGACCTGAATCTGCTCAGATTTACAGTTAAATGACATTAAACTCAATTATAATTGCACTAATCTACATCAGGAGAATTGTGAGTCTAGTTTTAAACTACATGAGCCTGATATAATCTCTTTCTTTATTTATAACGTTCACTGGCACATCATATTTAATTTGTGTTCAATCGTTGAAGCAGCTCTTCTGGGATAGTTATTAATAGATTAATGATGATAATTTATGGATTAATGTTCTTCCTTCACTGTGGAGCATCACACATGTTCTGATGTGCATTTTACACACATGACACATGATTCTTTTAAACTGAACACGTGGAGTATGATGCGGTTTGAGCTAAGATTACAAAAACGTCAAATAAACAGGAGAATCTATCTTTCATTTGATCTGAATTTTACTTTCTTAACGGATCATTTCCTGCAGTTCTGGACAGACATGTCAAGTTCAAATCTTCCATTGTTTCATTTATCTGTAATCCAACCAACCACATCATGATTCATCCTCCATGTATATTATTCATCATATATTTCTGTTGGCTCACAGATACGTCAAAGAGAGATGAGAATCCATCTTGTGTTTATATGTGACATCTGTCAATCAAAGAACACAATCTGATCAGAATGGAAAAAGCGTCTTGAGTTTGATGTCTTGTGTTCAGTATCAGCTCATCAACTGGTGAAATGATCAATAACTCCCGCCTTTATGTAACTATTTATATAAACATTACATAACTGCACACCTACAGTGAATTGATTGAATTTTATCAAGATACATTTACAAATAAAGAAACAGACTCGTACAGAACTACAGATCACGCAGAACCTTTCAATATACACAAACACATGAGTGTGCACATACATGTGAACTGTATGTTCTGTGCGTGTCATAAACATGTAACTCATGCCTGACCTGATCACTCACACTAGCATTACCGTCGGGTTCATGTTGGGCAACATTACTCCACATTCGGCCATTATGAGTGAAACGTGTGACGGTTCTGGTGTAAATATACCGTTCATCAGTGTGTGCGTACTGAAACACAGCCGAGACTGCACAGAATCCTCCTTTAGGATGCATTTCCAGAGATGCTCATGTCTTCTACTCGCTTTCCCGCCACTATGGACTCACTATATTCTTCAAAATCTGCTCAATCTCAGGCCAGATCGTTGGTTGATTCTTGGGATTCGAGTTCAGTAAAGATGACACTGATCAGTGCAAAATCGAACACAACTTTTATTTTCATGTTGTACTGTAAGTTGGACAGTTTGAGTACAGGAACATGCTTAATGCTGCCGAACCTTCTCCAGGTGGATGTGCCTTCTTTAGCACCCCAAAACTGCTGTCTACTGTCCTTAACCCTAAAACACAGCGTGTATCAAATATGAATCGCAATGTTTGACGGCTCCTGTTTCACACTATGTTCAGCCGATCATATGTGTCAAATGTTTATGGATCATCTAGTGATTATTTGTGAAAAGTGGTTTCAATGTTTATATCGATCTGTTTAAAATGCCGATGGACTTGTGTGAAAAGTGACTCTTGTGTTGGGATAAATGACAGCTGATTTTAATAAAGTTAAAGTGACAGTAATGATTATATTGTTGCTGATATTGTAAAATGAGGATTTGCTGAATATAAGCGACTTGTGCTTGATTCAAATACTGTATATTATTTTATTGGAAAAGCCCCTTTGAAATCCATGTATTAAATATGATACAACAGTCTTCTGAGGAATATCTCAGTCACCATTACATCACATTCATGATAAAACAATCGGACATATACATTTATAAGATATATTTCAAGTGTGAACTAATATTTCTGTGGATTTTCATAAATGCGGCGTTCTCTGTCATTATAACCATCTCATTATTTTACATTATAAGTTATTATGATGATGTCATCTTACCAGAAGTTCCTGAGACCCGCCAAAAAACGATTTCCATTTTTTTCCCCCAATTTGTAACGGCCAATTCCCAAAGCGCTCCAAGTCCTTATGGTGGTGTAGTGACTCGCTTCAATCCGGGTGGTGGAGGACGAATCTCAGTTGCCTCCGCGTCTGAGACCGTCAATCCGCACATCTTATCACATGACTTGTTGTGTGTGTTACCGTGGAGACGTAGCGTGTGTAACACGGCATCCACACGCAACTCACCACATGCCCCACCCAGAGCGAGAACCACATTATAGCGACCACGAGGAGGTTACCCCATGTGACTCTACCCTCCCTAGCAACCGGGTCAATTTGGTTACCCCATGTGACTCTACCCTCCCTCGCAACCGGGTCAATTTGGTTACCCCATGTGACTCTACCCTCCCTAGCAACTGGGTCAATTTGGTTACCCCATGTGACTCTACCCTCCCTAGCAACCGGGTCAATTTGGTTACCCCATGTGACTCTACCCTCCCTAGCAACTGGGTCAATTTGGTTACCCCATGTGACTCTACCCTCCCTAGCAACTGGGTCAATTTGGTTACCCCATGTGACTCTACCCTCCCTAGCAACCGGGTCAATTTGGTTACCCCATGTGACTCTACCCTCCCTAGAAACCGGATCAATTTGGTTACCCCATGTGACTCTACCCTGCCTAGCACCCGGGCCAATTTGGTTACCCCATGTGACTCTACCCTCCCTAGCAACCGGGCCAATTTGGTTACCCCATGTGACTCTACCCTCCCTAGCAACCGGGACAATTTGGTTACTCCATGTGACTCTACCCTCCCTAGCAATCGAGCCAATTTGGTTACCCCATGTGACTCTACCCTCCCTAGCAACCGGGTCAATTTGGTTACCCCATGTGACTCTACCCTCCCTAGCAACCGGGCCAATTTGGTTACCCCATGTGACTCTACCCTCCCTAGCAACCAGGCCAATTTGGTTACCTCATGTGACTCTACCCTCCCTAGCAACCAGACCAATTTGGTTACCCCATGTGACTCTACCCTCCCTAGCAACCGGGACAATTTGGTTACTCCATGTGACTCTACCCTCCCTAGCAATCGAGCCAATTTGGTTACCCCATGTGACTCTACCCTCCCTAGCAACCGGGTCAATTTGGTTACCCCATGTGACTCTACCCTCCCTAGCAACCGGGCCAATTTGGTTACCCCAAGTGACTCTACCCTCCCTAGCAACTGGCCAATTTGGTTACCCCATGTGACTCTACCCTCCCTAGCAACCAGGCCAATTTGGTTACCCCATGTGACTCTACCCTCCCTAGCAACCGGGACAATTTGGTTACTCCATGTGACTCTACCCTCCCTAGCAATCGAGCCAATTTGGTTACCCCATGTGACTCTACCCTCACTAGCAACCGGGTCAATTTGGTTACCCCATGTGACTCTACCCTCCCTAGCAACCGGGCCAGTTTGGTTACCCCAAGTGACTCTACCCTCCCTAGCAACTGGCCAATTTGGTTACCCCATGTGACTCTACCCTCCCTAGCAACCAGGACAATTTGGTTACCCCATGTGACTCTACCCTCCCTAGCAACTGGGAAAATTTGGTTACTCCATGTGACTCTACCCTCCCTAGCAATCGAGCCAATTTGGTTACCCCCATGTGACTCTACCCTCCCTAGCAACCGGGTCAATTTGGTTACCCCATGTGACTCTACCCTCCCTAGCAACCGGGCCAATTTGGTTACCCCATGTGACTCTACCCTCCCTAGCAACTGGCCAATTTGGTTACCACATGTGACTCTGCCCTCCCTAGCAACAGGCCAATTTGGTTACCCCATGTGACTCTACCCTCCCTAGCTACCGGGCCAATTTGGTTGCCCCATGTGATTCTACCCTCCCTAGCAACCAGGCCAATTTGGTTACCCCATGTGACTCTACCCTCCCTAGCAACCGGGTCAATTTGGTTACCCCATGTGACTCTACCCTCCCTAGCAACCAGGCCAATTTGGTTACCCCATGTGACTCTACCCTCCCTAGCAACCAGGCCAATTTGGTTACCCCATGTGACTCTACCCTCCCTAGCAACCAGGACAATTTGGTTACTCCATGTGACTCTACCCTCCCTAGCAATCGAGCCAATTTGGTTACCCCATGTGACTCTACCCTCCTTAGCAACCGGGTCAATTTGGTTACCCCATGTGACTCTACCCACCCTAGCAACCGGGCCAATTTGGTTACCCCAAGTGACTCTACCCTCCCTAGCAACTGGCCAATTTGGTTACCCCATGTGACTCTACCCTCCCTAGCAACCAGGCCAATTTGGTTACCCCATGTGACTCTACCCTCCCTAGCAACCAGGCGAATTTGGTTACCCCATGTGACTCTACCCTCCCTAGCAACCGGGACAATTTGGTTACTCCATGTGACTCTACCCTCCCTAGCAATCGAGCCAATTTGGTTACCCCATGTGACTCTACCCTCCCTAGCAACCGGGTCAATTTGGTTACCCCATGTGACTCTACCCTCCCTAGCAACCGGGCCAATTTGGTTACCCCAAGTGACTCTACCCTCCCTAGCAACTGGCCAATTTGGTTACCCCATGTGACTCTACCCTCCCTAGCAACCAGGCCAATTTGGTTACCCCATGTGACTCTACCCTCCCTAGCAACCGGGACAATTTGGTTACTCCATGTGACTCTACCCTCCCTAGCAATCGAGCCAATTTGGTTACCCCATGTGACTCTACCCTCCCTAGCAACCGGGTCAATTTGGTTACCCCATGTGACTCTACCATCCCTAGCAACTGGACAATTTGGTTACCCCATGTGACTCTACCCTCCCTAGCAACCGGGCCAATTTGGTTGCCTCATGTGACTCTACCCTCCCTAGCAACCGGGTCAATTTGGTTACCCCATGTGACTCTACCCTCCCTAGCAACCGGGTCAATTTGGTTACCCCATGTGACTCTACCCTCCCTAGCAACCGGGTCAATTTGGTTACCCCATGTGACTCTACCCTCCTTAGCAACCGGGACAATTTGTTTACTCCATGTGACTCTACCCTCCCTAGCAATCGAGCCAATTTGTTTACTCCATGTTACTCTACCCTCCCTAGCAACCGGGTCAATTTGGTTACCCCATGTGACTCTACCCTCCCTAGCAACCGGGCCAATTTGGTTACCCCATGTGACTCTACCCTCCCTAGCAACTGGCCAATTTGGTTACCACATGTGACTCTGCCCTCCCTAGCAACAGGCCAATTTGGTTACCCCATGTGACTCTACCCTCCCTAGCTACCGGGCCAATTTGGTTGCCCCATGTGACTCTACCCTCCCTAGCAACCAGGCCAATTTGGTTACCCCATGTGACTCTACCCTCCCTAGCAACCGGGTCAATTTGGTTACCCCATGTGACTCTACCCTCCCTAGCAACCAGGCCAATTTGGTTACCCCATGTGACTCTACCCTCCCTAGCAACCAGGCCAATTTGGTTACCCCATGTGACTCTACCCTCCCTAGCAACCGGGACAATTTGGTTACTCCATGTGACTCTACCCTCCCTAGCAATCGAGCCAATTTGGTTACCCCATGTGACTCTACCCTCCCTAGCAACCGGGTCAATTTGGTTACCCCATGTGACTCTACCCTCCCTAGCAACCGGGCCAATTTGGTTACTCCATGTGACTCTACCCTCCCTAGCAATCGAGCCAATTTGGTTACCCCATGTGACTCTACCCTCCCTAGCAACCGGGTCAATTTGGTTACCCCATGTGACTCTACCCTCCCTAGCAACCGGGCCAATTTGGTTACCCCAAGTGACTCTACCCTCCCTAGCAACTGGCCAATTTGGTTACCCCATGTGACTCTACCCTCCCTAGCAACCAAGCCAATTTGGTTACCCCATGTGACTCTACCCTCCCTAGCAACCGGGACAATTTGGTTACTCCATGTAACTCTACCCTCCCTAGCAATCGAGCCAATTTGGTTACCCCATGTGACTCTACCCTCCCTAGCAACCGGGTCAATTTGGTTACCCCATGTGACTCTACCCTCCCTAGCAACCGGCCCAATTTGGTTACCCCAAGTGACTCTACCCTCCCTAGCAACTGGCCAATTTGGTTACCCCATGTGACTCTACCCTCCCTAGCAACCAGGCCAATTTGGTTACCCCATGTGACTCTACCCTCCCTAGCAACTGGGACAATTTGGTTGCCTCATGTGACTCTACCCTCCCTAACAACCGGGTCAATTTGGTTACCCCATGTGACTCTACCCTCCATAGCAACCGGGTCAATTTGGTTACCCCATGTGACTCTACCCTCCCTAGCAACTGGGTCAATTTGGTTACTCCATGTGACTCTACACTCCCTAGCACCCGGGTCAATTTGGTTACCCCATGTGACTCTACCCTCCCTAGCAACCGGGTCAATTTGGTTACCCCATGTGACTCTACCCTCCCTAGCAACCGGGTCAATTTGGTTACCCCATGTGACTCTACCCTGCCTAGCAACCAGGCCAATTTGGTTACCCCATGTGACTCTACCCTCCCTAGCAACCGGGACAATTTGGTTACTCCATATGACTCTACCCTCCCTAGTAATCGAGCCAATTTGGTTACCCCATGTGACTCTACCCTCCCTAGCAACTGGCCAATTTGGTTACCCCATGTGACTCTGCCCTCCCTAGCAACAGGCCAATTTGGTTACCCCATGTGACTCTACCCTCCCTAGCTACCGGGCCAATTTGGTTGCCCCATGTGACTCTACCCTCCCTAGCAACCGGGCCAATTTGGTTACCCCATGTGACTCTACCCACCCTAGCAACCAGGCCAATTTGGTTACCCCATGTGACTCTACCCTCCCTAGCAACCGGGCCAATTTGGTTACCCCATGTGACTCTACCCTCCCTAGCAACCGGGCCAATTTGGTTACCCCATGTGACTCTACCCTACCTAGCAACCGGGCCAATTTGGTTACCCCATGTGACTCTACCCACCCTAGCAGCCAATTTGGTTGGTTCCAGGTGTGATAGTCAGCGTCAATACTCGCTGAGATACCCAGAACCCCAATTTCCATTTTTTAAATGTCAATATAGAGTTTGATGTATAAAATACATCTGATAAAAATATTTTTTGACAAATAATATTTTATTCATATTGTATTTGATACTGTGATGCATTTCAATCCATATTTATAGAGCAAGAACAGGAAGTTGTCACGGTCAAACTCTCAAACATTTAGGATCTCTGAAAAGCCCAGAGAGTAAAAACAGTTTAATGTAATAAAGAAATCATATTTTCGGACAATTGTTTTATTTGTCAGTTTTTACAGGGTTAAACATCGTTACTATCAGCTATTTAGATTTGACTCATGAGCAGGATCACTCAGATCAGCTGTTATATTTATATCTCCCGACCTGCAACGTTGACATTATTAACAATCTTTTCTCAGGTTATTTGCTTGCTATAGTTAATGTTACTTTCCCATGTGGACCTTCTAGTTTTTCTAGCTCTCACCTAATCACTTTATCTACAGCAGGGTTACTCAAATGACATCGCTCGCAGGACACTTGCAGAGTTACCTGCTGACCTGAGGCGCAACAAACATACTACATACAACAAGAACAAAAATCTGCCAATGGAGAAAGAAAAATACACTTGTTTTCCTTTTGAATTAAGTTTTCTTTCTCCATTGGCAGATTTTTGTTCTTGTTTTAAGTATAAAGTTCACTTAATTTAATTCTCTCAAAACAAGACTTAAACTCTTATGTTTGCTTGTCAAGTAAATAAATCACATTTTAAGAATGTTTAGATATTTTTAGTGGAAAACAAGACAAAAATTCTTGTCTTGAAAACCATTTTTTGCAGTGCATGGTGCAATATTATTCTATAAAATCGAGAATAAAATGACGTTGAATAATATGATGTGATAAAACCTAGAATACTTTTTCACCTTCATCAAAACAGACTTAATTCCTGGTCAGACACTTTAGTTTTCCAGAACAACAGAGTCAATGTTAAATGATATACATGCAAGTCTTCAGGAGTACTCGGGGAGTAACAGAGTACATGTAACTGGATTACATATTTAAAATACAAAATATAAGTAACTGTATTCCACTACAGTTACAGTTTAAATCATTGGTAATTAGAATACAGTTACTTTCAAAAAGTGTTTTGATTACTGGAGAGATTACTTTACATGTTATTGTTGTTTGTTTCATTTAATATTTAGTTCTTTCAGATGAAACATTTATCTATATAAATTATCTAAAGTTCATTTGATCAGCGGTGAAACACTTTCTGATGATGTTACATTCATACGAGCAGACGGAGAAGAACGATTAAAGTTTGGAGCAGAAGAAATAGAAATAAACCTTGTGAAAATTGTCAGCTTTATGCTAAGATAAAATGCTATTTCTATCCGTTTTACACGCACATGTGACCAGACACGCTCATATTTATTATCAAGAAAATCCACATTGGATCATAATTGATTTTTTCTAGTATGTTCTTTGATATTAGGGCAAAAATCATATTCTTGATAATAATTTTTGTATTGTTTTCCTTTAAAAATATCTAAAATCCTTAAAACAAGATCAGTTTGATGTATCTTGTTTTAGAAACAACACTGCTGAAGATATTTTGGTTGATTTATTCTGATTAATTATAAATATGGCATTTTATATCATTTTTATATCTACAATACACTGATTTATCTTCCGTCGAAACCTGGAGATAATCGACATGAAGAATCACACTTCATCTTTTGACCTATTAGAGGTCATTATTTAAATATACTGTAAGTTTCAGAACTAAAAACTCTGTAAAAAGTGCATTTGTTGAAATGAATCTGCCAAAACGACTCGTTCTCGACTTCCTCCTCATTGTGATGTCACACTATGATTGACATTTGCATCTGACTGCCTCCACAACTACACATCAACACCTACTTTACCTGTAAGCACTTCTGTAGCCCCACCCAGTAGCAGTGAGCAGTGAGTCAATCAAGAGCAGAGAGCCAATCAGAACAGTGGGCGTGTACTGTCAAGTCTTAAAGGAGAAGCAGCACCAAAACCAGGTGTTTTTTGGCCGAGGGTCAGAATGAGGGTGGAAAATGTGTTACTAATATATGACTGATTTTTGTGCAAATAAACTGTACTAATATTATAAGGGAATGTAAAGGAACATATTAAAATAATAAGGCGAGGATAGAATTACTAAACTTGGTCCATGGTCAGCTAATATAAAATACGTTTTCAGCCCTTAAATTTGATAATCAGGCTGTTGTAAAAAGTTGCTTTATTCCATTGCCAGACTCTAGTGATCTAGAGAAGGTAACACATGCTTTTATCTTGTCTTGATTAATGTAATGGGGATCTATTATATTTCACCCATCCTGACTTCTCTTCACTGGTTACCAGTTTAATTTAGGATTCCTGGTTCTGCTATACGTTTAAAAGTGGTTCATGGAATGGCTCCAGACTCTGTCACTGATCTTATTAATATTCATTATTCATGTAGATCACTAAGATCAACTAACAACTGCTTCTTACTGTCACAAACGGGATTGTGTCTTTCTGGCACTGGTTTGAGTTTGTGGAAAAGTTCATATTTGATCCTCCAACATTATTATTATTTTTAAAGCTCACTTAAAGACTCATTTATTTTCTCTGGCTTTCATATTTTATGATTACTGGGTGATTTTAAGTTATGTTTGTTTTTATGTTTAATGTTGCATTTTTGAATTCAAGTGTGAAAAATATTGTTATCACTACATTTTGATTCAGTTATATAAAATAGGGTGTTCTCTAGTTTTATTAGTGTATATTAAGTATAAATTTATGATCACTTTAAAGTTGTCATCCAATTTGGTGGTGGTGTAGTGGGCTAAAGCACATAACTGGTAATCAGGAGGTTGCTGGTTTGATCCCCACAGTCACCACCATTGTGTCCTTGAGTAAGACACTTAACTCCAGGTTGCTCTGGGGGGATTGTCCCTGTAATAAGTGCACTGAAAGTCACTTTGGGTAAAAGTGTCGGCCAAATGCATAAATGTAATTTGTTTAAAGCTGAAGTATGTAATTTCTGTGCCACTAGCGCCACTGAACGGAATCCCAAAATAAACATTGTTTTAAAACATCTTTCTCAAAATGCCCATAGTTGCCATCGATAAACTCAGTCTGGTCTCCCAGTGAAATCGGAAAGAGTGCCCCCAGTGGCCAAATTGGTAAGTGTTGTAGGGCATATGGGCACGTGTGAGCTCTATGTCCAGAAGAGGTCACCAAAAGCTAGTAGTGAAGCAAGTTGTTTTGAGCTTTACAGGACGCTATACGATGAAGAGAAACGCATATATTTATAGATTCAATCCCCCGACCCAAACCTTACCTTTACAACTAATGGAGTAAAAAATAACGTTAAAGGGAAAAGTGAAACATCCGAATCATGCCCGCCTAGACTCCCATTGCCAGGTGGAAGTTAAATACATTGAAAACATTGCAAACATGTCTGATAAGAACGCCGCATGTCAGTGTCGACATACAGTCGCCGATCCTAGCGTACCGAAACTATCGGAAACATCACGCCGATTTCACGTGTTAAACTACGATTGCTTTAGCATGATTCACTTTCATCCAGGAATATCACCTGAATTAAATGAATAACTTGCAGGTGATATTATTGAAATCTTAAATAATATGAATTAAACAAAGTCACTGATTGTTATTTATCTAAAATATTTTCTCCTTTAAATAGCTTCAGTGTAGATATCTTTGCTGTTTGTTAGTAATTACAGTGTAATGAACTACTTGTTAAAAGAGCAGCTGAAGTAGTAATGAGGTGCTTGTAGCTTGGGAAGCTTTCAAGGTTTAAAAGTGGATTTCTTCATCACTGGTCTGAACTAACATCATTCATGATTGTACAACGGAATAACAGCCGTATGTTTAGGGTCAGTTTCTCACTGCATCGACTGTATTTCTAATCTTGAATGATGTCTTGATCTAAAGTGCTATAATGTGCTTGTTGTATGATGTCTGGGAGAACAGGTTTTCACCACAGTCACATGACGTTCACTTGCAGCACATTCTTTCACTAACACACCTGTGCATTTAGGTCATTCATTCACCTTTCATGTTCTTCTTTGATTGGTTCTTTTCAGAATCCAGATGAGCTTTAATGCCAAGTGTGCTCACGTACACAAGGAAGGTTTTAGGTATTGGAGAAACAAGCAAGTGCTCACGTTACAGCGAGACACAGAATATAAACAAGAGTTTGAATAGACGTGCAAAAAAGGGTTTTAAACTTACCATCACCAAAGTCGTCATGAACAGTGAAAATAGTGAAACTACTATAAAACTCTCAAGCTACAAGACATAATTTACAATAGGCGTGTTTACGTGTAATTCGATCACTGAATAATAAGGTCATGTGCGCAACACTTGTTTACACTGGATACGCCCGTAAGAAGGCCAGTAAAGGTGTTTTCATGCAGCACAAAATGTGCCGATCAGTTTTGCTTAAACCGTTTATGACCCTACTTCAATAAAGGAAAGCTGTTAAAGGGGTTCACATGATCACACATGCATAATCGTTAAGAATGTGCATGTAAACGAGCTCACCTAACCAGCCAAACGTCTGTCACACTACTAATGTAGTTCAGTTATTGGCATCACTACTTTTAGTTTGTATTAAACTAATACAATGTCCAATCTTTCACCTGCCCATCGCCACATAATAATGAGATTATAAAGGTCATGTGACCCACTGTGTGAGTGTGAGTTAATCCACACTGGATTTACAGAGATTACTCTGAGTGCTGTCCTCTCGCCGGCGTTACCTTTCACTTTGTGACTCTGAGGTTTAAATTGTCACCATACTGTATATTTCTTCTGCCATCTGATCTGCCACAGTGAACATGAGATTAATCATGACAGATGCACATGGAGAACTCATTTGACTCTCATATTCAGCAGGTGATTTCACACTGACCTGCTCCACCTTTATTCCCATATGAAAGAGTCTCTGCAGGATTCTGGAAGGAAGAAAGAAACAGTTGTTTTCCCTATCTTTCATTCTGCTCAAAAGGAAAGTGTTCAAACGGCGGGGCCGGGTCAGGCTGGTCAAGCATCAGAGAGGGATAAAGGCTGACTGGAAGCTGCAGTGCGACAGAGAGAGATTTACGGGCAGCTGTCCGACACCTTTGTGTGTTTGTTTTTTGTTTCAGTTTTATATTAAACTATGATTTGTATTGTCAAGCTGGTTCTCGCCTCCTCCTTTCCATTAATCCTTTAACACTGGTGCCGAAACCCGGGAAGGAGGATGGATGTGCCTCGCCACTACCATCCAGCCCAATGGAGCAGCCGTGGCCATCTGCCGGGTGACGGAGGAGCCCGACCACCTGAGAACGGACGATCGGCCGCTGACTGCGAAGGGAGAAGGGGCTCCTAACCGACCACCTGGAGCGGTCAGGGTCACAGTCAGGATCGCTGCCAGGGGCGGGGGAGACCCCTACCAGCCTCTGAAATGCACCAGGGAATGAGATGGCCAACCGCATGGAGCGGGGAGGGGCTCCTAACCGACCGCCTGGAGCGGGAGAACCGTTGCCAGGGGCGGGGGAGACCCCTTCTGTTTCCCGAGAACGTGGAGGGGCGTTCCATCTTCCAGGGACCGGAAGACGGCCTCCGATCTGTTCGGGGAGGCGCGGCTGTCGTCCATTAAAGGAGTGGCCGAGGACCAAGCTACGGCCTGTCGGAGAACTCTCTTTTTAAAATGTTTGGTTAATTTGGCAAGATCGCCGTTACGCGGTGTAAGTGCCACACTTTTATTTTGTTTCCCTCCCCTTGTCCCCTCCCTCATCCAGGTAGACGGTCCTCCAAACCTCAAACAGTGGATGATAAAGTCTCTATCCCAATATACACAATTATTACAGAGTAAATATACTGGACAAATATGGCTTTAAATATCAGTTAACACTTTAAATAAATCTTATGAAAATGATATGTCAGTATTTGTAAGTGTTTTTAATTGTGGTAGGCAAGAATGGAAAGTAATGATGATTGAGAGATACACTTAAAAGCATTTCAACATTAGCTGTCAATCAAATAATACAAAAACAGTAAAGTAAAAAATAGATGTTTAAATTCGACAAATAATAATTTTTAGTATACAAATATTATTGTTACTTCTACTTTATTAAATACAACAAAGATTTCACAGCAAAAAGAAATGTGCATAACAATACGCTGGCAGACATTTAGTAAATCATAAAACAAGTGGTTCTATTTCCAAACTAATCCTAACCTAACCCTAAACTAACCTTAAACTAACCCTAACCCTAACCCTAACCCTAAACTAACCTTAAACTAACCCTAACCCTAACCCTAAACTAACCTTAAACTAACCCTAACCATAAACTAACCTTAAACTAACGCTAACCCTAACCCTAAACTAACCTTAAACTAACCCTAATCTTAAACTAACCTTAAACTAACCCTAGCCCTAAACTAACTATAACCCTAACCCTAAACTAACCTTAAACTAACCCTAACCATAAACTAACCTTAAACTAACGCTAACCCTAACCTTAAACTAACCCTAACCCTAACCCTAAACTAACCTTAAACTAACCCTAACCATAAACTAACTTTAAACTAACACTAACCCTAATCCTAAACTAACCTTAAACTAACCCTAGCCCTAAACTAACTATAACCCTAACCCTAAACTAACCTTAAACTAACACTAACCATAAACTAACTCTAACCATAAACTAACCTTAAACTAACTCTAACCCTAAACTAACCTTAAACTAAATCTAACCCTAAACTAACCTTAAACTAACCCTAACCCTAAACTAACACTAACCCTAAACTAACCTTAAACTAACCCTAAACCTAAACGAACCCTAACCCTAAACTAACTTTAAACTAACCCTAACCCTAAACTAACCTAACCCTATATTAACCCTATACTAACCCTATACTAACCCTAACCATATGCTAACCCTATACTAACCCTAACCTAACCCTATAATAACCCTAAACCTAAACTAACACAAACCCTAAACTAAATCAAACCCTAAATTAACCCTAAACTAACCCTAACAACCTACAGTAACCCTAAACTAACACTAACCTTAAACTAACTCTAACCCTAAAACATCTCAAAACGAACCCTAACCCAAAACTATCCCTAATTCTGACCATAAACTAACCCTAACCCTAACCCTAAACTAACCCTAACCATAAACTTACTCTAACCCTAAACTAACTCTAACCCTAAACTAACCCTAACCATAAACTTAATCTAACCCTAAACTAACCCTAACCCTAAACTATCCCTAATTCTGACCATAAACTAACCCTAACCCTAAACTAACTCTAACCCTAAACTAACCCTAACCATAAACTTACTCTAACCCTAAACTAACTCTAAACCTAAAACATCTCAAAACGAACCCTAACCCTAAACTATCCCTAATTCTGACCATAAATTAACCCTAACCCTAAACTAACTCTAACCCTAAACTAACCCTAACCATAAACTTACTCTAACCCTAAACTAACTCTAACCCTAAACTAACCCTAACCATAAACTTACTCTAACCCTAACCCTAACCCTAACATCTCAAAACGAACCCTAACCCTAAACTAACCTAACCCTATACTAACCCTATACTAACCTTAACCTAACCCTATAATAACCCTAAACCTAAACTAACACAAACCCTAAACTAAATAAAACCCTAAATTAACCCTAAACTAACCCTAACAACCTACAGTAACCCTAAACTAACACTAAACTATCCGTAACCCTAAAACGTATTCTATTTCTTACTCTAACCCTAAACTAAACCTAACCCTAAACTAACTCTAACCCTAAACTAACCCTAACCATAAACTTACTCTAACCCTAACCCTAACCCTAACATCTCAAAACGAACCCTAACCCTAAACTAACCTAACCCTATACTAACCCTATACTAACCTTAACCTAACCCTATAATAACCCTAAACCTAAACTAACACAAACCCTAAACTAAATCAAACCCTAAATTAACCCTGAACTAACCCTAACAACCTACAGTAACCAAAAACTAACACTAAACTATCCGTAACCCTAAAACGTATTCTATTTCTTACTCTAACCCTAAACTAACCCTAACCCTAAACTAACTCTAACCCTAAACTAACTCTAACCCTAAAACATCTCAAAACGAACCCTAACCCTAAAATAACCTAACCTTATACAAACCCTATACTAACCCTAACCCTAAACTAACCCTATAATAACCCTAAACCTAAACTAACACAAACCCTAAACTAAATCAAACCCTAAATTAACCCTAAACTAACCCTAACAACCTACAGTAACCCTAAACTAACACTAAACTATCCATAACCCTAAAACGTATTCTATTTCTGACTCTAACCCTAAACTAACCCTAACCCTAAACTAACTCTAACACTAAACTAACTCTAACCCTATACTAACCCAAATCCTATACTAACCCTACACTAACCCTAACCTTAACCTAACACTATAATAACCCTAAACCTAAACTAACACAAACCCTAAACTAAATCAAACCCTAAATTAACCCTAAACTAACCCTAACAACCTACAGTAACCCTAAACTAACACTAAACTATCCGTAACCCTAAAACGTATTCTATTTCTTACTCTAACCCTAAACTAACCCTAACCCTAAACTAACTCTAACCCTAAACTAACTCTAACCCTAAAACATCTCAAAACGAACCCTAACCCTAAAATAACCTAACCTTATACAAACCCTATACTAACCCTAACCCTAAACTAACCCTATAATAACCCTAAACCTAAACTAACACAAACCCTAAACTAAATCAAACCCTAAATTAACCCTAAACTAACCCTAACAACCTACAGTAACCCTAAACTAACACTAAACTATCCATAACCCTAAAACGTATTCTATTTCTGACTCTAACCCTAAACTAACCCTAACCCTAAACTAACTCTAACCCTATACTAACCCAAACCCTATACTAACCCTATACTAACCCCAACCTTAACCTAACCTTATAATAACCCTAAACCTGAACTAACACAAACCCTAAACTAAATCAAACCCTAAATTAACCCTAAACTAACCCTAACAACCTACAGTAACCCTAAAATAACACTAAACTATCCGTAACCCTAAAACGTATTCTATTTCTTACTCTAACCCTAAACTAAACCTAACCCTAAACTAACTCTAACCCTAAACTAACCCTAACCATAAACTTACTCTAACCCTAACCCTAACCCTAACATCTCAAAACGAACACTAACCCTAAACTAACCTAACCCTATACTAACCTTAACCTAACCCTATAATAACCCTAAACCTAAACTAACACAAACCCTAAACTAAATCAAACCCTAAATTAACCCTGAACTAACCCTAACAACCTACAGTAACCCTAAACTAACACTAAACTATCCGTAACCCTAAAACGTATTCTATTTCTTACTCTAACCCTAAACTAACCCTAACCCTAAACTAACTCTAACCCTAAACTAACTCTAACCCTAAAACATCTCAAAACAAACCCTAACCCTAAAATAACCTAACCTTATACAAACCCTATACTAACCCTAACCCTAAACTAACCCTATAATAACCCTAAACCTAAACTAACACAAACCCTAAACTAAATCAAACCCTAAATTAACCCTAAACTAACCCTAACAACCTACAGTAACCCTAAACTAACACTAAACTATCCATAACCCTAAAACGTATTCTATTTCTGACTCTAACCCTAAACTAACCCTAACCCTAAACTAACTCTAACACTAAACTAACTCTATCCCTATACTAACCCAAATCATATACTAACCCTACACTAACCCTAACCTTAACCTAACACTATAATAACCCTAAACCTAAACTAACACAAACCCTAAACTAAATCAAACCCTAAATTAACCCTAAACTAACCCTAACAACCTACAGTAACCCTAAACTAACACTAAACTATCCGTAACCCTAAAACGTATTCTATTTCTTACTCTAACCCTAAACTAACCCTAACCCTAAACTAACTCTAACCCTAAACTAACTCTAACCCTAAAACATCTCAAAACGAACCCTAACCCTAAAATAACCTAACCTTATACAAATCCTATACTAACCCTAACCCTAACCTAACCCTATAATAACTCTAAACCTAAACTAACACAAACCCTAAACTAAATCAAACCCTAAATTAACCCTAAACTAACCCTAACAACCTACAGTAACCCTAAACTAACACTAAACTATCCATAACCCTAAAACGTATTCTATTTCTGACTCTAACCCTAAACTAACCCTAACCCTAAACTAACTCTAACCCTATACTAACCCAAACCCTATACTAACCCTATACTAACCCCAACCTTAACCTAACCTTATAATAACCCTAAACCTGAACTAACACAAACCCTAAACTAAATCAAACCCTAAATTAACCCTAAACTAACCCTAACAACCTACAGTAACCCTAAACTAACACTAAACTATCCGTAACCCTAAAACGTATTCTATTTCTTACTCTAACCCTAAACTAAACCTAACCCTAAACTAACTCTAACCCTAAACTAACCCTAACCATAAACTTACTCTAACCCTAACCCTAACCCTAACATCTCAAAACGAACCCTAACCCTAAACTAACCTAACCCTATACTAACCTTAACCTAACCCTATAATAACCCTAAACCTAAACTAACACAAACCCTAAACTAAATCAAACCCTAAATTAACCCTGAACTAACCCTAACAACCTACAGTAACCCTAAACTAACACTAAACTATCCGTAACCCTAAAACGTATTCTATTTCTTACTCTAACCCTAAACTAACCCTAACCCTAAACTAACTCTAACCCTAAACTAACTCTAACCCTAAAACATCTCAAAACAAACCCTAACCCTAAAATAACCTAACCTTATACAAACCCTATACTAACCCTAACCCTAAACTAACCCTATAATAACCCTAAACCTAAACTAACACAAACCCTAAACTAAATCAAACCCTAAATTAACCCTAAACTAACCCTAACAACCTACAGTAACCCTAAACTAACACTAAACTATCCATAACCCTAAAACGTATTCTATTTCTGACTCTAACCCTAAACTAACCCTAACCCTAAACTAACTCTAACCCTAAACTAACTCTAACCCTATACTAACCCAAATCCTATACTAACCCTACACTAACCCTAACCTTAACCTAACCCTATAATAACCCTAAACCTAAACTAACACAAACCCTAAACTAAATCAAACCCTAAATTAACCCTAAACTAACCCTAACAACCTACAGTAACCCTAAACTAACACTAAACTATCCATAACCCTAAAATGTATTCTATTTCTTACTCTAACCCTAAACTAACCCTAACCCTAAACTAACTCTAACCCTAAACTAACTCTAACCCTATACTAACCCAAACCCTATACTAACCCAATACTAACCCCAACCTTAACCTAACCCTATAATAACCCTAAACCTAAACTAACACAAACCCTAAACTAAATCAAACCCTAAATTAACCCTAAACTAACCCTAACAACCTACAGTAACCCTAAATTAACACTAAACTATCCGTAACCCTAAAACGTATTCTATTTCTGACTCTAACCCTAAACTAACCCTAACCCTAAACTAACTCTAACCCTAAACTAACTCTAACCCTAAACTAACTCTAACCCTAAAACATCTCAAAACGAACCCTAACCCTAAAATAACCTAACCTTATACAAATCCTATACTAACCCTAACCCTAACCTAACCCTATAATAACTCTAAACCTAAACTAACACAAACCCTAAACTAAATCAAACCCTAAATTAACCCTAAACTAACCCTAACAACCTACAGTAACCCTAAACTAACACTAAACAATCCATAACCCTAAAACGTATTCTATTTCTGACTCTAACCCTAAACTAACCCTAACCCTAAACTAACTCTAACCCTATACTAACCCAAACCCTATACTAACCCTATACTAACCCCAACCTTAACCTAACCTTATAATAACCCTAAACCTAAACTAACACAAACCCTAAACTAAATCAAACCCTAAATTAACCCTAAACTAACCCTAACAACCTACAGTAACCCTAAACTAACACTAAACTATCCGTAACCCTAAAACGTATTCTATTTCTTACTCTAACCCTAAACTAAACCTAACCCTAAACTAACTCTAACCCTAAACTAACCCTAACCATAAACTTACTCTAACCCTAACCCTAACCCTAACATCTCAAAACGAACCCTAACCCTAAACTAACCTAACCCTATACTAACCCTATACTAACCTTAACCTAACCCTATAATAACCCTAAACCTAAACTAACACAAACCCTAAACTAAATCAAACCCTAAATTAACCCTGAACTAACCCTAACAACCTACAGTAACCAAAAACTAACACTAAACTATCCGTAACCCTAAAACGTATTCTATTTCTTACTCTAACCCTAAACTAACCCTAACCCTAAACTAACTCTAACCCTAAACTAACTCTAACCCTAAAACATCTCAAAACGAACCCTAACCCTAAAATAACCTAACCTTATACAAACCCTATACTAACCCTAACCCTAAACTAACCCTATAATAACCCTAAACCTAAACTAACACAAACCCTAAACTAAATCAAACCCTAAATTAACCCTAAACTAACCCTAACAACCTACAGTAACCCTAAACTAACACTAAACTATCCATAACCCTAAAACGTATTCTATTTCTGACTCTAACCCTAAACTAACCCTAACCCTAAACTAACTCTAACACTAAACTAACTCTAACCCTATACTAACCCAAATCCTATACTAACCCTACACTAACCCTAACCTTAACCTAACACTATAATAACCCTAAACCTAAACTAACACAAACCCTAAACTAAATCAAACCCTAAATTAACCCTAAACTAACCCTAACAACCTACAGTAACCCTAAACTAACACTAAACTATCCGTAACCCTAAAACGTATTCTATTTCTTACTCTAACCCTAAACTAACCCTAACCCTAAACTAACTCTAACCCTAAACTAACTCTAACCCTAAAACATCTCAAAACGAACCCTAACCCTAAAATAACCTAACCTTATACAAACCCTATACTAACCCTAACCCTAAACTAACCCTATAATAACCCTAAACCTAAACTAACACAAACCCTAAACTAAATCAAACCCTAAATTAACCCTAAACTAACCCTAACAACCTACAGTAACCCTAAACTAACACTAAACTATCCATAACCCTAAAACGTATTCTATTTCTGACTCTAACCCTAAACTAACCCTAACCCTAAACTAACTCTAACCCTATACTAACCCAAACCCTATACTAACCCTATACTAACCCCAACCTTAACCTAACCTTATAATAACCCTAAACCTGAACTAACACAAACCCTAAACTAAATCAAACCCTAAATTAACCCTAAACTAACCCTAACAACCTACAGTAACCCTAAACTAACACTAAACTATCCGTAACCCTAAAACGTATTCTATTTCTTACTCTAACCCTAAACTAAACCTAACCCTAAACTAACTCTAACCCTAAACTAACCCTAACCATAAACTTACTCTAACCCTAACCCTAACCCTAACATCTCAAAACGAACACTAACCCTAAACTAACCTAACCCTATACTAACCTTAACCTAACCCTATAATAACCCTAAACCTAAACTAACACAAACCCTAAACTAAATCAAACCCTAAATTAACCCTGAACTAACCCTAACAACCTACAGTAACCCTAAACTAACACTAAACTATCCGTAACCCTAAAACGTATTCTATTTCTTACTCTAACCCTAAACTAACCCTAACCCTAAACTAACTCTAACCCTAAACTAACTCTAACCCTAAAACATCTCAAAACAAACCCTAACCCTAAAATAACCTAACCTTATACAAACCCTATACTAACCCTAACCCTAAACTAACCCTATAATAACCCTAAACCTAAACTAACACAAACCCTAAACTAAATCAAACCCTAAATTAACCCTAAACTAACCCTAACAACCTACAGTAACCCTAAACTAACACTAAACTATCCATAACCCTAAAACGTATTCTATTTCTGACTCTAACCCTAAACTAACCCTAACCCTAAACTAACTCTAACACTAAACTAACTCTATCCCTATACTAACCCAAATCCTATACTAACCCTACACTAACCCTAACCTTAACCTAACACTATAATAACCCTAAACCTAAACTAACACAAACCCTAAACTAAATCAAACCCTAAATTAACCCTAAACTAACCCTAACAACCTACAGTAACCCTAAACTAACACTAAACTATCCGTAACCCTAAAACGTATTCTATTTCTTACTCTAACCCTAAACTAACCCTAACCCTAAACTAACTCTAACCCTAAACTAACTCTAACCCTAAAACATCTCAAAACGAACCCTAACCCTAAAATAACCTAACCTTATACAAATCCTATACTAACCCTAACCCTAACCTAACCCTATAATAACTCTAAACCTAAACTAACACAAACCCTAAACTAAATCAAACCCTAAATTAACCCTAAACTAACCCTAACAACCTACAGTAACCCTAAACTAACACTAAACTATCCATAACCCTAAAACGTATTCTATTTCTGACTCTAACCCTAAACTAACCCTAACCCTAAACTAACTCTAACCCTATACTAACCCAAACCCTATACTAACCCTATACTAACCCCAACCTTAACCTAACCTTATAATAACCCTAAACCTGAACTAACACAAACCCTAAACTAAATCAAACCCTAAATTAACCCTAAACTAACCCTAACAACCTACAGTAACCCTAAACTAACACTAAACTATCCGTAACCCTAAAACGTATTCTATTTCTTACTCTAACCCTAAACTAAACCTAACCCTAAACTAACTCTAACCCTAAACTAACCCTAACCATAAACTTACTCTAACCCTAACCCTAACCCTAACATCTCAAAACGAACCCTAACCCTAAACTAACCTAACCCTATACTAACCTTAACCTAACCCTATAATAACCCTAAACCTAAACTAACACAAACCCTAAACTAAATCAAACCCTAAATTAACCCTGAACTAACCCTAACAACCTATAGTAACCCTAAACTAACACTAAACTATCCGTAACCCTAAAACGTATTCTATTTCTTACTCTAACCCTAAACTAACCCTAACCCTAAACTAACTCTAACCCTAAACTAACTCTAACCCTAAAACATCTCAAAACAAACCCTAACCCTAAAATAACCTAACCTTATACAAACCCTATACTAACCCTAACCCTAAACTAACCCTATAATAACCCTAAACCTAAACTAACACAAACCCTAAACTAAATCAAACCCTAAATTAACCCTAAACTAACCCTAACAACCTACAGTAACCCTAAACTAACACTAAACTATCCATAACCCTAAAACGTATTCTATTTCTGACTCTAACCCTAAACTAACCCTAACCCTAAACTAACTCTAACCCTAAACTAACTCTAACCCTATACTAACCCAAATCCTATACTAACCCTACACTAACCCTAACCTTAACCTAACCCTATAATAACCCTAAACCTAAACTAACACAAACCCTAAACTAAATCAAACCCTAAATTAACCCTAAACTAACCCTAACAACCTACAGTAACCCTAAACTAACACTAAACTATCCATAACCCTAAAATGTATTCTATTTCTTACTCTAACCCTAAACTAACCCTAACCCTAAACTAACTCTAACCCTAAACTAACTCTAACCCTATACTAACCCAAACCCTATACTAACCCAATACTAACCCCAACCTTAACCTAACCCTATAATAACCCTAAACCTAAACTAACACAAACCCTAAACTAAATCAAACCCTAAATTAACCCTAAACTAACCCTAACAACCTACAGTAACCCTAAATTAACACTAAACTATCCGTAACCCTAAAACGTATTCTATTTCTTACTCTAACCCTAAACTAACCCTAACCCTAAACTAACTCTAACCCTAAACTAACCCTAACCATAAACTTACTCTAACCCTAACCCTAACCCTAACATCTCAAAACGAACCCTAACCCTAAACTAACCTAACCCTATACTAACCCTATACTAACCTTAACCTAATCCTATAATAACCCTAAACCTAAACTAACACAAACCCTAAACTAAATCAAACCCTAAATTAACCCTGAACTAACCCTAACAACCTACAGTAACCCTAAACTAACACTAAACTATCCGTAACCCTGAAACGTATTCTATTTCTTACTCTAACCCTAAACTAACCCTAACCCTAAACTAACTCTAACCCTAAACTAACTCTAACCCTAAAACATCTCAAAACGAACCCTAACCCTAAACTATCCCTAATTCTGACCATAAACTAACCCTAACCCTAAACTAACTCTAACCCTAAACTAACCCTAACCATAAACTTACCCTAACCATAAACTAACCCTAGTTAGTTGACTTGACTTGATTCTGACTCGAGCCTTTGGGACTCAGGATTTTTTGAGGAGTCCAGCTGAGTCCATGACATTTGTGATACAGTGAAATAAATAAATGAATAACAAAACTGAAATGAATGAACAGATCTCTGTCTGCATGCAGCTGCATTAGCTCCTGAAGTCGTCAGAGTTTTTTACTGAGTTTAAGCAAACACACGCACATACACACATACACACATGCACACGCACACTCATCAGTCACCCGATACACCTGACTGTAACTAAAGAGACTGCTGTATACATCAACTATTGAGGTGGCTGGCACGACGAAAACATAAAGATGGGTGTGTATCCAATTTAATAGAAACTAAACAATGCAGTTTCACACGACACGGGACCTGACAGCTGTTAAAACTGCATGTGGTGTTTGTGCAGCCAACACGGTGCTCGCATTACGCTTTCATTGTGATTCAATTCTTAAAATTAAGAACTTCATTGAGTCACCTACATCATGTCTCACAGTTTACTAAAAACAGCAAATCCAAATAAAAACAAAAAATACTTTGGATTAATAATTTTTAAGCTTAATGTATGTTCACACGTGGGCTTCTGTAGTCTCTTGTGGTCCACGCAGTGGTCTGCTGTATAATAGCTTGATGAATTAACTTTGTAACTTTTTAAATTATTAAGTTATTGTTAAATCAGACCGCAACTCTGAACAGATAAACAGCACATATTTATTATTGATTGACTATTTTCAAAGCATTGACAAGCTGCTTAAAATACATTCTTTTACAGTATTTGTCCAACATTCACAACATTCATCCATTCACAATTAAATATGAGGATAATTAGGACAGTGACATGTTTTGTTTATAATTTAATCATAGACTATAAAATAAAAGTATTATTCGATGACAGAGTTTGTCTATGAACATAAACTTCATGTTACCAGATGAATTTAGTTGGTTATGACTTTTTATTTTAAATATTTATTTAATTTTTATTGTAAACCACCAGATAACTTATGCACGTCTTTTTTCAGCCTCTATTTCTGACACTTCTGAAGAACAATTATGTTAAATGTTATTCAAATTATTATTCTCCATGTTTTTTACAGTTAAAGAAGAGCTCAATTAAAGATTTCAGACTGATTGCAGACTCATGCAAATATAAATAATAATTATTATTATTGTCTGTGGCAGCTGCTGCAAGACACACACGGACGCATCAGGGATGTAGGTACACGAGCAGCACGCAGAATTAACAAGATGTAAGTGACAACATGCCCCTAATATTATAAGTGGGCTTTTCCAGTGTTTTTGGGATAAACTCCTCAGCGAGTGCTAATTACTACTGTGATGACTCATTTGTACAGTGTGTATTTTCCCAAAACAGTTGGCAGATAGAGAAAAAAACATTCAGAAATGACCTTGATCATAACCCTATCCCAGCTTCACAAACAACTGTAACAGATACTCAGACTCGATGGTAGTGTTAAACCCGGAGGTGTGTTTATTGACAAGATAGAGTGGAGTAGATGGACCTGAGTGAAGATGGCGGTGCGATGGTGAGGAAACAACGGGAACTAGACGAAGGAGCAGTGGAGTTAGGAGCTGAACACGCAGGAGCATTGGAGTAGAGAACTTGGAAGTACTTCGTTGGAACGAAGGAGCAAGGCATCTTGAGATGAAGACTGTAATGTCTCGAGGAGAGAGCAGGTAAGTGAGTCCGTGATCTTCGTTGAGACCAGACAAAGAGTGACAGGAGTGAAGAGCTTATATGTGGTGACGTTGATTGATGTGGAGATGAGTCTCAGGTGCAGGTGATTAGTATTCGGGAGAGAGGGAGCATGGAGTGACAGTGCTGGGCATGTCAGGAGGAACTGTGACAACAACAGTTTTACAGTAACTTCAACACATCAAGATGAAATGAAGAGAATATGAAATAAATGTATGTAATGATCATCTGCAGTCAGTTTATTTAATTAGTCTGGTGTTCTGGCATGTTAATTGTGAAGTGTTGTATCCTGTTTCTGTTCAGCCTGTATTAATTCACATGTTATAGTTTCTCCTCAGCTGAATATTCCTGCAAACATGTTGAATTAACAAATACTTCCATTTAATGAGACATGAATTCGCTCCAAGCTGAACTAGCTGTTACACTCACTTCACCTCTTTCTCCCTCTCTGTCTCTCTGTCTCTGTCTCTCTCTCTATTTGTCTGTCTCACTCTCCATCTCTCTCTCTGTCTCTCTCTCTCTCTCTCTCTCTCTCTCTCTCTTCCTCATCTCTAAAGCTCTCTCTCTCTCTCTCTCTCTCTCTCTCTCTCTCTCTCTATCTCACTCCCTCTCTGTCTCTCTCTCTGTCTCTCTTTCTCTCTCTCAATTCAATTTCAATTTTCAATTTAACGAGCTTTATTGGCATGACAAAGACATTTTGTATTGCCAAAGCAATTACATAGAAAACAGAACAGGAACTAAACTAAGACATGAGAACAATAATAACTATAAAGAAATAACATGCAACATTATATAGGGTCAGTAACAGGGGTAGGGGTCAGGGGTCATCAAACATGATGACTAAATCTCATCATGTGTTGTTACTGATTTGAGTTCTGATTGTCCCGCAGGTTTCTACAGGATACTACAAATCTTGCAGCTATATTTGCACATTCCTCTTTTTCCCCCAGAATAAAACACATTTTTTGTGTCGGGGTACAATCATTGAAATCTGGACATATGTTGTTAATTTTGGGGTAATATTTGTTTCTAATTGGTTGGTATTTTGGGCATTCTGTGAGGAAGTGCAGTTCTGTCTCAATCACTCCCAGGATGCATTGGGAGCACAGTCTGTCCTCGCGGGGCAGCCATGTCTGTCTGCGGCGGCCTGTCTCTACGGCCAGACTGTGCTCGCTGAGTCTGTACATCGTCAGTGCTTTTCTTAACTTTCTGTCAGTCACTGTGGTCAGATAGTTTGCCACGGTGTACTCTCGATTTAGTGCCGAATAACATTCCAGTTTGTGTTGAGTTTTAATTGTGTTTGTCCAATGCGTGAGGTATTTTTCCTTTTCTTTGTGTATAATTTGGTTAGGCCGAATGTTTGTGAGTGTGCCGTTATCCTGAGACTGGCCGATCTCCTCAGGTGTGACTTCAGTCAGTCTCAGGACAAGCTGGCATAGGGGACTCTTCACTGAGCTCAGCTCTTGGTGTTTTAGGGCTTTATAATGGGATGTGTTGGGGTCACTTGTCTTTATGTGTTATGTGTTGGGGTCACTTTCTCTCTCTCTCTCATCTCTAAATCTCTCTCTCTCTCACTCTCTCTCTCTCTCTCTCTATCTGTCTCCCTCTCTGTCTCTCTCTCTCTGTCTCTCTCTCTCTCTCTCTCTCTCTTCCTCATCTCTAAATCTCTCTCTCTCTCTCTCAATTTAATTTCAATTTTAAAGTACATTATTGGCATGATTGTGTTTACATACAATATTGCCAAAGCATTAATACACAAAACAGATAATGACAAGACAAATACTAATAATAAAATAGTAACAAATAACAATAAAGTGGTAAGGTGCCAGGCAATAAATCAAATAAAAACTATAATAACAATATACACTATACAATATAAAATAAAATAAGCATTTAACAGGACATTATGAACATAAAAGAATAAGAGAATACAAGTACTGTGACTGAAGTACATTAAGGCAGTGGTTGCTTTCTGAATTTAGCTGCAACTGATGCATGATGGTCATTCCCCAGTAACACCAGCATCTGACCTGATCTCCCCCAGTAACACCAGCATCTGACCAGATCTCCCCCATTAACACCAGCATCTGATCTGATCTCCCCCAGTAAAACCAGCATCTGATCTGTCCTGCTGCAGTATACCAGCATCTGATCTGATCTCCCCCAGTAACACCAGCATCTGATCTGTTCTGCCCCAGTAACACCAGCATCTGATCTGATCTCCCCCAGTTACACCAGCATCTGATCTGATCTCCCCCAGTAACACCAGCATCTGATCTGATCTCCCTCAGTAACACCAGCATCTGATCTGATCTCCCTCAGTAACACCAGCATCTGATCTGATCTCCCCCAGTTACACCAGCATCTGATCTGATCTCCCCCAGTAACACCAGCATCTGATCTGTTCTGCCCCAGTAACACCAGCATCTGATCTGAGCTCCCCCAGTTACACCAGCATCTGATCTGATCTCCCCCAGTAACACCAGCATCTGACCTGATCTCCCCCAGTAACACCAGCAACTGACCTGATCTCCCCCAGTAACACCAGCATCGAATCTGATCTCCCCCGTGACACCAGCATCTGATCTGATCTCCCCCAGTAACACCAGCATCTGATCTGATCTCCTCCAGTAACACCAGCATCAGATCTCCCCCAGTAACACCAGCATCTGATCTGATCTCCCCCAGTAACACCAGTATCAGATCTCCCCCAGTAACACAAGCATCTGATCTGATCTCCCCCAGTAACACCAGCATCTGATCTGATCTCCCCCAGTAACATTAGCATCTGACCTGTTCTCCCCCAGTAACACCAGCATCTGATCTGATCTCCCCCAGTAACACCAGCATCTGACCTGTTCTCCCCCAGTAACACCAGCATCTGATCTGATCTCCCCCAGTAACGCCAGCATCTGATCTCCTCCAGTAACACCAGCATCAGATCTGATCTCCCCCAGTAACACCAGCATCTGATCTCCCCCAGTAACACCAGCATCAGATCCGATCTCCCCCAGTAACGCCAGCATCTGATCTCCTCCAGTAACACCAGCATCAGATCTGATCTCCCCCAGTAACACCAGCATCTGATCTCCCCCAGTAACACCAGCATCAGATCTGATCTCCCCCAGTAACACCAGCATCTGATCTCCTCCAGTAACACCAGCATCTGATCTGATCTCCCCCAGTAACACCAGCATCTGATCTCCTCCAGTAACACCAGCATCAGATCTGATCTCCCCCAGTAACACCAGCATCTGATCTCCTCCAGTAACACCAGCATCAGATCTGATCTCCCCCAGTAACACCAGCATCTGATCTGTTCTCCCCCAGTAATACCAGCATCTGATCTCCTCCAGTAACACCAGCATCAGATCTGATCTCCCCCAGTAACACCAGCATCTGATCTGTTCTCCCCCAGTAACACCAGCATCTGATCTCCTCCAGTAACACCAGCATCAGATCTGATCTCCTCCAGTAACACCAGCATCTGATCTCCTCCAGTAACACCAGCATCTGATCTTATCTCTCCCAGTAACAGACAGACAGACTGTGCTCACTCAGACGATACTTTGACAGTAGGTTTCTTGGTCCAGAGGTGTGTTGGACAAATGGAACCAGAATTGATCTGCTCTCTTCTGGATTTCAGTGAGGAGAGGGAACCGGCCCAGTTCTGCTCTACAGACTCAGAGCATTTCTGGGAATTCCCAAGATGTTTTTGCAGAATTCTAGGTGGAAAATTTCAACAGGGCTTTTGTCCCAAGATTCATAATTTAATTTATATTTGGGGCCCCAGATTTCACAGCCATATAGAAGAATAGGTTTGATGATGCTGTCGAAGACTTTTAAATAATGATTTTCTTATACTATAATATGTCCTACAGGCTTTTTCAGTCAGATCTTTTATTGCCAAATCAAACTGTCCTGAAGCAGAGATTGTGAGACCCAAATAATTATAGTGGTTGGCATGATGAAGGATTGTTCCCCCGATTGTGAATGTATATTTATTGCTCATAATGGAAATTCACAACTTTGGACTTCTCATGTTCAATGGTAAAGCCCAATCACTGCTGTATGTCTCTAAAATGGAGAGGCTTTCATGTAGTCCCTCTTCATTAGGGGACAGCAGCAGGAGGTCGTCAGTATAAAGGAGGCATTTGATTTCTCTGCCATCTATGATCAGTCCAGGGCAAGATGACTTTTGAAGGGTTGTGGCCAATTTTTTTATTAAAAAGAGTTGGGCTGAGGCTGCAGCCTTGACAAACTCCCTTGGTCGGATTGAAATAATTGGTTCTTTGGTCATTAATCTTCACACAGCATTTATTGTCTGCGTATATTTCTCCCCAAAAGATGAAGAGATCACGCCCTGAATGTTGTAGCATGTTATTTTAAATTAGGACATTGAGAAATTTTCTATTTACCAGAAAGAATAATATATGATTTTACAACTCAATATTATTTTGAAAGAGTAAATCAATTAAAATGCATCACAAAACAATTATAATAACAGTAATAATAAAGGATGAAATAATATGCTTGACTAAAATCACATTGTAGGTAATTAAGTTTCATATAATTTTCAGCATGTTTTTGATCAGGTCACTGGTGTCTGAACTACCTCTACCAGCCACAGCGGCGTAGCGGTCCGACTGTCTGCCGGGATGCCGTGTGACCCTCTCCTCGCTGACAGGACGTGTTATCTGGGGGCTCCTCAGAGTCCTTGATGGATTTTGCAAACAGTCTCTTGCCGTCTCGATGAATGTGGAGATGGTCATATAGATGTGCCTGAGTGATGCGCTGATGGTTTGCTATATGAACATTTGGCATGAGTGCACATAAATCAGTTATCTCTGCATTAGTGGCATTGATGATGTTTTGTGGAACATCTCTGCGAGGCAGAAGTGTAGAGATGATGACTCTAGCACTGGGGTAGATCCCTCTAGCTGATTTCACCACGTTGATGAGGGCTTTGGTGACGTCCACTGTCCTGGTGCTGAGGTCGTTTGTCCCAGTGTGCAGTATAACGTCTGAGGGTGTGCCCAATTCCCCTTCTCTCAGCAGTTTCAAAGCAGAGTGAGAGGTGGGACACCTGAGTTTCCTCACAGTTCTCCCTGGAAACAGTCGTCTCTGGTCGAGGTGGTTGCCGTTGGAGTCACAGAGGATGATGATGTGTTGTCTCTTCTCTTCTCTGTTGATATCTCTGTCTAGAGCTGATGTCTTTTCTCTTGGAGTTCAGAGAAGCTTGAGAGACCTGAGAAACTTGCGTGGTTGCAGGGGATGGGATGGTGTGTGTTTGTGTGTTGACACACTGCTGCTGTTGTGTTGTGTTTGTGATGTGTTCAGGATGAGAGGTGTTGAGTGTCTCTGTGTTGGTACACTGTTGTTCTGTGGTTGTGATGTGTTCAGGGTTTATGTGTAGCTGTTGTCTCATCTCCTCCAGTTGTTTCTCCAGCATATTGCTGTGTTGATCTCTCTTGACCAGCTCCTCTCTCACCCTCTTCGGCTCCTGATTGTTCTCCTCCAGCTGTCTGACAGTTGAGCAGAGCTGTTGAAGTTGTTGTGTGCTGAGGTGGCTGGTCTGGTTTTTGAGCTGGCAGAGGTTGTTGGAAGTTTTTTGCTGCCAACTGCCATCCGAATTCTCTCTCTCTCACACACACTCTGTCTCTCTCTCTCTTTCTGTGCCCTTGAGTCTGTGTCAGTATAGATGTGATGCAGTTTAATCCAGAGAGTTTGGTTAGTGTTCCTGTTCACTTCATGTGTTTATTGAGGTCAGCATGTGCTCATATTTCAATGACTGATACAGCAAAAGAGCTGGAGTCTATAATGATACTGACTGTCTTGTTTTTCAGTAAAAACATATTTTTTAAAAATAACACAAATTTACTTCAGAAGCTAAATAGACCCAGATCCCAGTTTGGAACGTAATACAATGTGTAATGTCATCAGATTACACTAAATAATTAGAAAAGATTCATGTTTCTAAATGAGGCAAAGTCGGTGAAATGTGTCCATTGTGTAAGATAAGACTTGCTTTCAGAGAATATGTATTAAGTTAAAAATGTAATCATTATATGAACTCCCCACTGATTGTCAGCTGTAATTATGTGAATTCATAATTATGTGAATTATTTGGCATCCATCTGCACATGTTTGGCTACAGACAGTGTAAAGACTCTTCACGAGGACACTTCAAAATGTCAGGACACCGAGAGCTGTTAAAACTATCATGAAAAGTGATACACAAGATCTCTTGAGAAACTAAACAAATGATCACATGGACACAAAACCATCTGTTCTTGCCTCATCACACATTGATCCATAATTCACATTCTGCATATATAAACATTATAACTTCATATAATATAATAAAACTTTCAGTAACAGCAAAAAAGCCTGTGAAAAATGAATGATGCAGCAGAACATGTACTGTACCAGCACAAAAGGACATCATTTTCATCATGTTTTAAAGCACTGCAGCAACATCACAGTGTGCGGTTAAAAGCTTTATATAATCAGAAATTATTCCTCAACTTTTGAAATAAAGTAGATTGATGTGAAATGAAAACATCTTGGTTACTGTCGTAACCTCTGTTCCCTGATGGAGGGAAGGAGACGTTGTGTCGATGTAGTAACACTAGGGGTCAATCTTATGAGCCCGAAACACCTACAAATCTTTGAGAAAATGAGAATTGGCGAGTAGAATTTGCATGCCACTCCCCCGGACATACGGGTATAAAAAGGAGCTGGAATGCAGACTTCATTCAGATTTTGTGCTGAGGAACCGAGACAAGGTCCCGGACATTACAGTGGTGCAGTACAGCCTGTGGCAAGAGGGACACAACGTCTCATTCCCTCCATCAGGGAACAGAGGTTACGACAGTAACGAGACGTTCCCCTTCTGTCACTCACTCGATGATGTAGTGACACTAGGGGTCCCTATACGAATCGCCACAATGACTGAACTGTGTTGCGTGAACTGCTGATGCAGGTGTAAGCAAGCTACTTTGAGCGTAGGAACAGAAGCCAGCCGCGGCCTTTTTTCTCTAAGTTTTCTCTCCACAGAGTAGTAGATTACGCTGGGGCCTTTAAATGCTCATAAAATGTGCCGAGGAAGGTGTTCTTTTCCTTTCCTATCCTTTCAGGGGGAAAAGACCCTGTGGAGACCACACCCTACCCTGAAGGGGGGGTAAACACGTGGCAAATAAGTCACATGGGCTCAAGAACACACATGGAAGAGGCGAGGCGGTAAGTCCTGCCCTTCAAAGGAGATGAGCTCTACAAGCACAGCGACCGGGGAAAAGAGGACTCTGCCCAAGGGAGACATGGGTCTATGAAAAGGGAGACCGTGCCGCAGAAGTCAAGTCAAGTCAAGTGGTTTTTATTGTCGTTTCAACCATATACAGTTAGTGCAGTACACTGTGAAACGAGACAACATTCCTCCAGGACCATGTGCTACATAAAACAACATAGGACAAACACAGAACCACATGAGACTACACAGACTAAATAACATATCTTTATAAAGTGCACGTGCAGACGTGTGCAAAAAGTACGGGACAGTACAATAAATTACTAACAATGAACAGGACAATAGACACAGTAAGAGACACAGCAGCGCCGGCCAGTACACAGTAGTGCCGCCACCCAGCCCCTCCCACAGGAAGGAAAAGCACTGATCCGACTGCGCATCTATGGGAGACTTAGCATCAGGAAGAACACCACTTGGCAAACACATGCCACTTCAGGGTATACAGCTGCCTTGTAGAAGGAACCCCGGCCTGAGCGTTCGTGTTTAACACTGCGAGCAGTAGACCACTTAAGGCTTTTTCCTCCTGTCCAGGGACAAGATGTGGAAATTCCAGAGGTCTGGGCATAGGTGAGAAACAAGATCCTTCCTCAGGAGAATTTGCCTGGGAGGTGCTGTCACGAGGAGCATCAGGTCCGAGAACCAAGTCTGGGTGTCCAATATGGCGCCACGAGGGTGACTTGAGTTTCTCGTCCTCCCCGACCTTGCACAAGGTCTATGCAACTAGGCTCACTGGGGGGAACGCGCATTTGCGTACCCCCCGGGGCCAGCTGTGTGCCAGCGCATCAGTTCTGAGGGGAGCTCTTGTCAGGGCATACCAAAGTGGACAGTGGGACAATTCTCGGAAAGCGAACAGGTCTACCTGCACTTGCAGAATCGACTCCAAATCAGCTGGACCACCTGCCGTGATAAAGTGTCCGTTGTGACGGTGAGACACTGCTGAATCCAGAGGAGGAGGTGACGGGCGAGTTGTGACATGCAACGAGAGCGTAAACCGCCTTGGCGGTTTATATAAGCCACTGTCGCATGTTGTCCATCCGGAAAGAGACATTAGGCTGGCACTGAGGCGAGCTGCCTGACACATCCCAGAACTGGACGGGAGCAAACAAGTGTACCGGGGAATGAGCGGTCCACGGGGGATTATCCGGCAGAACCGTACCCATAGAAGCCCCCGAATCACCTTCAGTGTCAACCCGGGGTGGCCTCATACCAGTAGGTAGAAGGACCGGCAGAGGGGACAGCTAAAGTGGCTTTCCTCTGGAAGAAGAAAAGCCGTGAGAACATGAACCATCCACAAGTGGTTCCTCGATGTGATTACTGCCCAGACACGTAAGGCAGCGATCGTGGCCATCAGAGGTGGATAGGTATAGACTGCACCCAGGAACTACACAGAGACGGAAAGGCATCTATAAAAAGATGCGTCTTTAAAAAGACGTTGAAAGTCAATGTGTTTGCTCTAATAGAGGAAATATGCTCTTTAGAGGAGAAATACACTCTTTTAGCACTGTCGAAGTGCCCAGTGGCGTTGCTCTGTGCTAAGCGTGCAGATGGAGAGAAAGATGCTGAAATGCATCGTATATCCAACAGCAAACGCTTCTTTAGAGGTTAATTGAAACAGAAGTGGATTCAGCTCGCTGATACAAAACCGCTTGGCTCCGAAGAAAAAATCTGAATGAACTCTGCATTCCAGCTCCCTTTTATACCCATATGTCCGGGGGAGTGGCATGCAAATTCCACTCGCCAATTCTCATTGGCCTTTTCTCAAAGATTTGAAGGTGTTTTTGGGCTCCCAAGAGCGACCCCTAGTGTCACTATATCGACACAACAATAGTGAAACAAGGGGAACATGCTGTAACTTTCAGAAGTCAAAACTTCCTCTCCAATCAAACAAAACTTCCCAAATCATCAGACATACAAATGTCCAAATTTACACATGAACATGTTTAGAAACGCAGCAGCAGTCACAAATGCATTTTGATCAATAATGTATAAACCTTTCAATAGGTTAAGTGAATATATTCTGTTGAAGCCACAAGTAATTTGTAGTAAACGTCTACATTTCACTTAATATACATAACGTGCCCAGTGTTGAAAACTCTGAAGGTGCATTTTCCAGTGAAAACTGTCATTAAAAAAAACTGTTTTTGGTACAAGAAACCGTGATGAACATGATTTGGAAAATGACAAGAATGAATCTATAATACAACATGAATGGACACGTTTGTCTGTCTGTCTGTCTGTCTGTCTGTCTGTCTGTCTGTCTGACTGTCTGACTGCAACCAGCATCATACACATTTCAATGTGACATCGTCAGCGCTGATGATGATGTGTGTGTGTGTGTGTGTGTGTGTGTGTGTGTGTGTGTGTGTGTGTGTGTGTGTGTGTGTAGCATTAATGTAAACAACATAATTATTTGTAGGTTCTTCTAACAGTCAGATGTTGTGTTTACATGTACAGACATGTTTGTGTTCATCAGCTTCAGGGTAAAAGCCACAAACCTCAGAAATACTCACATCTGAAAAATAAACATGTGTTTATAAGGATGACTCATGATTATATTTGGCCTTGAAAACATTCTCATAATCTTCTAAAATATTTTATCATTATCTATTTTTTTTTTTAATTAAACATTTTCATTGTTGCTTTATTTTTAGCTGTAGATGACATCAATTTAAGAGTGATCAGGGTCAATTATAGATTATGTTCTACAGGACATTTATTATAGATTAGAACAAAAACAATGAACAATTAAAAGACCTAATTATCTGAAATAAAAAGAACAGCATTTACTTCAGTCATATTTGCAATCTTTATGTTCCGTACAGATCCCAAACTTCTGACATTTGCAGTATGCATAAATCAATAATAGAATCAATATAATGACTTCTTTGTATAAACCAGATGAAACATGTGTGGGTAGCATTACTACTTTTTAAATCTCAAATGTTAAATACATGAAGCCGATTGTATCACATAAGGGCCATGATTTCAATAATCACTCTGACCTGATCCATCACAACAGTGGCATCTGCTGTTGTAAATCACACATGATATTGTTTATTATGTGAAGAGAAACACTGCAATCCTGTGAGAATAAAGAGACAATGCACATATAGTGAGTTTTACTTACATTGATTTATCACGCTGAAGTCATTCACGCTGTATTTCTCAGATAATCTGGTCATTCCATTTCTCTCCTCTCACAAACACATCTTCACTCTCACTGTGGAGGTAAACAGTGTTTACAGTGATCTTGTATTCGGCTGCGGGCGACACTGACTCAACGTGACACAAGTGGCTGCAATAACTGCCAGCGCATCATGCAGTGACCTTTAGCAGTTTATCTAAAGCCAGAGAGCAAATGAACGGCGCATGGCCTGCAGCCGCATCACATGACATCCATGGAGCACCCCGGATCCCTTCAAAGATCAACTCATCATGAGCTCATTTACTCAAACTGATGAGGAGGCCGAGATTAAATGAGATGCATAGAAACAAACAATAATACAGTATGCTGTTTGGTCAGACACAAAAGGAGTTTAACAGAATGTTCTTGCTGATTTTCACCATATAATGAAAGTGAATAGGGACTGAAGCTGTCATTCTGCCAAACTTGATGGCAATAATAATATATATCCTTGTGTGACCCCACGTGCACATGCGTGCACATTGTTTTTTGACTTTATATTGTTTTATTAACAAAGTTCGGGAGGACCAAGTTTAATCAAACCAATCACACAGCCAGATTAAGAGTATATAAACAGCTGTTTACCTCTACATAGCATTGAGAGTTTCTGCCATTCGGCCCCATCCATTGCCCATGAACAGACCCATTCAAGTGACTCAGATCATCGGATTGCAACTCCACTGCAAAGCATTCGCCTTCATCAGAACAGCTCTTCCATCTAAATCATCTTGTCTCAGGGGGTTATTCGATACCACTGTTGCTGTGGTATCGAGAAGGGCACAAAAGACTTCATTAGATATATTGACACCTTTAAGGGAAGCAAAGGTTAGTTTGTACTTACCTGTAGGGGAGCAAATGGTTAGTTAAGAATATGTACATTTATTACATTTATATACGTCTGTAAGGGAAGCTAAAGTTTAGTTATGGAAAATGTGCCAATTATGTTTATATGCAGTTTTGAGGGAAGTGAAAGGTTAGTTAAGAACTTTATTATGTTTGTCATGGCAGGGCACTGCTGTATCAATATGTGAAAGGGTTATGGAGAGAGAGAGCTGATGCTGTGGCATAATTGAGAGTATGCGGGCAATGCTGCAGCAGTATCGTGTGTGGGCGGGCGCTGCAGCACATTATCTGGTGGGGCACTGTGGCTGCAGTATCAAACAGGGCACACGTGGTTTATCATATTTAGGATGGGCTCATTTCGACCATGAGTAAAGGAAATACCAATGCCAAGGTTAACGGGAAAAGTTAAAAGCTCTTAAGATTATCGCACCACCACTGCACTCGAACAGGAGAGCTCATACTGCATTTCGGACGGGAGAGCCTGAGATCAATGTGCTGAGGCTCACACTGCTCCTATGCTCATAGACTTTTAATACGAGGAAACAGAAGAGGAAACAGGAAACATATTTGCTGTAGGAGATTTAGTGTCACGGCCTGAAAGGTTCTGCAGTTGCAGCACCTGTACAGCACGTTTGCGCTGCTTTGTGGTGTCGTGGGAGTTTGTTGCATGACCCGAACGATGCCGCAGTTGTGGCACATGGACAGCACATTTGTGCTGCTTTGGGATGTTTTGAGCCAAAGGCAGAAGCACCGCAGTTGTGCTTTCTTAACTAAATGTTTGCCATATTTGGCTCCACAGTAGGTAATGGTGAAGTCTTGGAAAGACACCTAGATAGTGAAAGAGAGATGTCAACCTGTGTACAATCCAGTGACAGGAATTTAAATGGCAGAGACCTGCTGGAAGTAATATTGGTGAAACCCCTGCGGAAGGAACAATTTCAGGCGTTGCTGTACAAAAAAACTTATACTAGGAAGACATTTCACGACCCAGTGAAATAAGAAATAATCTGTGAAAAGTTAGCTCCATTGCCACTGGATAGTGGGCTGCACTTGCCCAACCTTTTTATTTTTATTATTATTATTAAATAAATATTAGTAACATTAATAAATAATTTGCTGGGGAATACAGTACATCTTAATAAACAATGTGAGAAACAGCATAAAATGATCTGAGAAATAAGAGCTTTGTTTCTGTACTGCATGCAGATATGCAGGAGAAATGGACTTGCAATCATTACTGAAGGATACGCTTGAGGCCATTCGATCCTAAGGAGTGTGACTGCCCCCTGCTGTACAATATACGCCAATAATGCTGAGAGCGAGATGCGTTGCAGGATGCTTATGAATGAGATGGGATGCAGCACATGATCCGCCTCTTGTGGAGCTGAATTCGGCTCAAGTCTGTTCGGACAGAGGCCGTGTAGAACTGCAGCGTGCTGTGGAATAGTCAGAGCGAGCGCTGCATGGCAGCGAGTTTGCGTTAAAATGTCTGAGTTGGTTTGAAAAGAATTTGTCATTAGATTATCGGTCGATTGAAAGGAGTTGCGTTGCATAATGCCCCTATGTTGAGAATGAAATAAATCACACTCCGAAGGGCACTTTGGAAGGAGAAACAATGGTGATATTCATGTTAGAGGATGAGGAACAATCGCTGGATAGAGCACGCCCTAAACAAGATGCGGCGACGTAATGAGGCTGACAAGCATCACCTGTACATGATTAAAAATGCTGGGTGTTGAAATGGTGGTTGGATTGAATAGTTAATCTTTGTTTCTCTCACTTTCAAAAAATTTAATTCTAATGGCATGAAGCTGAACGGCGCCCGTTCGAGGAGGCTGCAGGTACTGCTTTCTGGGTGGAAAGTTTAGATAAGAGAATATATGAGCAGTGGTAAAGAGCTGTTTCACATTTTTAAAATGCAGGAGCAGCCAGTTCACGCTATAAACTGCTTTGTTGAATGGAGCATAGAAAGAAAGACAGGGTAAAAATAAATAAATACAACATATATATATATATATATATATATATATATAAAACACTTGATGTGATAGCTGTCAATACTTCTAAAAACAAAGTGTTGCTGTGACAGCTTCTGTTGAATAATGAGACTGTTTGGATGAAAGAGCTGTTCTGGTGGAACCAAATGCTTTGCAGGGAAGTTGCATCCTATGATCCATCTCCCTGGGTCTGTTCGTGGGAAATGGGTGGCGCTGACTGCTGAAAAGACTCTCATGTCAGTAGAGTTGTCACAGGAAGCAGGTAAGCAGCGCCTTATATACTCCTGCTCGTTGGCTGTAATTTGTCTGATTAAAATTAACACACTGCTCCCGAAACTCTGTTAATTAACTCCATGTTATGAAATGACTCACATTCAATTGAAAAACAATCTACAAAGCTCCAAATCATACACTTAACAAACATCAGACTATGGTATTCAATTGGACACTCCTTTTCAGGTGCTTTCTTTCGGGCCATGCGACTACACCGCCCACTACACCGCAAAAAGTGCAATGCGCCATACAAGCACTACAACTGTGGCGCCTTTAGGACCATACAACAAACTGACCATGCGTCTCAGCCTCCATGGCTCCGTAACCCATATAATGTGACTCATACCAAATGAACCATCACCTACCTAGCAACTGACAACAATTGGGCTGTTTCAGGTCTTCCCTAAACAGTTCGCCATAAGCATTCATCTCCACATCAATCAATTTAATTCGAACAAATCCTACCATATGCCCTCACATCAAATGCCATGCTCAACCTATTCATACCACAGAGTGAGTTCTTACTCATCTGCAGCATAACCTTTTCTCTCCTTTTCACACAAAAACATGGGCTCTTCCTGTAATACACCACATGAGTTTGCACTCGAGGATTCATCCCAGTCATCCTACCATCAAATGCTGTGTAGGCCGCTCGTAGCTTCGAGCGAGCTCAGTCAAATTCTGCATAAACATTCTCACACGAATCATATGCTCTCCTATTGAATGCTGTGCAGTCCTATGCCCAAGGATTCAGCCCGTTCATATGACAAATGCCCATGCAAGCACGTATCCTGACATTGCCTCACATATGTTCCAGACACCTTCGTTTTTCCACGCAACCAATTCTCTCTGCCAACATCCATCCCTCTACTCTTTTCTATCCATTAGACTCCATTAGCATTAGCTCATTAGCATATTCCCACATGCTGCTGCCTCCGCTTGAGAACCCTGCTCCAGGCCCATTCCCCTCTTCACTATATCCCCCTCCCTTCTACCATTTTAATCTCTCCTACTCCAGAACCATTACCTGCACGAGGCTGCCTCTGCAAGCGGAGCAGGAACTACAAGCCTGCACTGACTGCACTGATTGAAGTGTATCAGTTTCTGTGAGGACATGTGCATTCCTACTAGACTTAACATACAACAATGAAAAACCGTGACTCTAGTCAGGCTTCCAAAGCAACCAATTGGCCCAGTTGCTAGAGTGAGAAGTCACGTTGGGTTAACCTGCTCGTAGTCGCTACAATGTGGTTCTTGCTTGCGATGGTGCGTGTGGTGAGTTGTGTGTGGATGCCGCGGAGACTAGTGTGAAGCCTCCACACGTACTAGGTCTCCGTGGTAATGCACTCAACAAGCCATGTGATAAGATGGACGGATTGATGTCTCAGACACGGAGGCAACTGAGATTAGTCCTCCGTCACCCGGATTGAGGCAGGTCACTACGCCACCACAAGGACTTAAAGCGCGTTGGGAATTAGGCATTCCAAATTGGGGAGAAAAGGGGAGAAAAAGTCTGTATACAGAGGGGAGGTTGAACAGCTGGCTCACTGGTGCAGTTACAACAATCTGGAGCTGAACACACTCAAAATAGTGGAGATGATTGTGTACTCTAGGAGGACCACCCCAAGATTGACCCTGCTCACCATTCTAAACAGCACTGTGGCAGCATTGGAGTCATTCAGGTTCCTGGGCACTACCATCTCACAAGACCTGAAGTGGGAGACCCACATTGAATCCACTGTGAAAAAGACAGTGAATTTAGGGCCATATGACAAACTCCAAATATCTCAAGATGGCGCCGAGTATGGCTGCTGCGTCGCGAGCTCCATCAAAACACTGCAGTTTATTGTTTGTTTTGTTTACAGTTTTGTGTTTTTTTTGTCTTGGATGTTGTCTGCCTTATTGTGTACGACAGACAAACGCTTTTGGACATTGGTTCGGCAATCAAACACCGAAAACTGGACTTCACATTCCTCAATGCCGACCCGCGGTTTACAAACACGCCAGCGGAGCCCTTTGTTTGGGCTGTCCGGCCGCAGAAACGCAGAAGGAAAAGAGGAAAAAGATCCGGCGTTCTCATCAGAGTAAGACGTTGCGCAAATCGCCCCCCGCTACCCAGTATACTACTGGCAAATGTTCAGTCTCTGGACAACAAGCTCTGCGAGCTGAGAGCGCGGATCTCCTTCCAACGAGAGACGAGAGAATGCTGCGTTATCTGTCTTGCGGAAACCTGGATGTCCGAGGAGATTCCAGACTCGGCCATCGAACCCACGGGTTTCTCCGTGCACCGAGCAGACAGAGCGAAAGACCTCTCAGGTAAAAGCAGAGGTGGAGGTGTATGTTTTATGATCAACAAATCATGGTGTGATCAGAGGAATGTACATTTTATCAGGTCTTTCTGCTCTCCTGATCTGGAATATCTCATGCTTCTGTGTCGACCATTCTGGCTACCGAGGGAATTCACAGCGGTCATTATCACTGCTGTGTACATCCCCCCACAAGCCGACACAGACCGGGCACTCAGGGAACTGTATGGCAGTATAAGTGAGCAGGAAACCGCGCACCCTGAGGCTGCGTTCATTGTTGCCGGGGACTTCAACAAAGCCAACTTTAAAACAATAGCACCAAAATACCACCAACATATCAGCTTCAACACATGAGGGGACCGGGTTTTGGATCATTGCTATTCTCCTTTCCGGGATGGCTACAAATCCCTCCCCCGCCCACCATTTGGCAAATCCGACCACTCCTCCGTTCTGCTTCTGCCCGCTTACAGGCAGAAACTGAAACGGGAAGCACCCGCCCTCAGAACGATCCAGTGCTGGTCGGACCAATCAGACTCTGCGCTACAGGACTGTTTTGATCACGCGGACTGGGAGATGTTCCGGTCTGCCTCCAATGACGACATCGAGGTTTACGCTGATAGCGTAATGTGTTTCATCAGGAAGTGCGTAGAGGACGTTGTTCTGACAAAAACTATACGGATCTACCCCAACCAGAAACCCTGGGTTAACGGCGATGTTCGTGCGGCACTTACTGCGCGGACCTCCGCTTTTAATTCCGGGAACGCGGAGGAGCGTAAACAAGCCAGTTATGCCCTCCGTAACTCCATCAGTACAGCCAAACGCCAGTACAGGCACAAAATTGAAGGAAAGTTCAACACCACTGACTCCAGAAGTATGTGGCAGGGAATTAACACCATCACGGACTATAAACGGAATAAAAACTCCGCCATGAACACTGCTGCCTCTCTCCCGGATGAGCTTAATACTTTTTATGCTCGTTTCGAGGACAACAACAACACCGCCCTCACGGAGAGAGCACTCGCGGCCGATACTACAGAGGTTGGTTCACTCTCCGTATCTGTTGCGGATGTAACCCGATCCTTTCGACGGGTGAACATCCGTAAAGCCGCGGGTCCAGACGGCATTCCGGGCCGCGTCAGCAGAGCATGCGCGAACCAACTGGCTGGTGTTTTTACGGACATTTTCAACCTGTCCCTCTCCCTGTCTGTAGTCCCCACATGCTTCAAAACATCAACCATTGTGCCTGTACCGAAGCAATCAAAAATCACTTGCTTAAATGACTGGCGTCCTGTTGCCCTCACCCCCATCATCAGCAAATGCTTTGAGAGGTTGATCAGAGATCACATCTGCTCTGTTCTGCCCACCTCTTTGGACCCATTGCAGTTTGCCTACCGTAACAACCGCTCCACTGATGATGCCATTGCATCTACAATACACACTGCTCTATCCCACCTGGAAAAAAGGAACACGTATGTGAGAATGCTGTTTGTAGACTACAGCTCAGCATTTAACACCATAATGCCCTCCAAGCTTGATGAGAAACTCCGGGCTCTGGGCTTAAACAGCTCGCTGTGCAGCTGGATCCTGGATTTCCTGTCAGGCAGATGTCAGGTGGTTAGAATGGGCAGCAACATCTCCTCATCACTGACCCTCAACACTGGAGCCCCGCAGGGCTGTGTTCTCAGCCCACTCCTGTATTCCCTTTACACACATGACTGTGTGGCGACACATAGCTCCAATGCCATCATTAAGTTTGCTGACGATACGACGGTTGTAGGTCTGATCACTGACAATGATGAAACAGCCTACAGAGAGGAGGTGCACACTCTGACGCGCTGGTGTCAGGAGCACAACCTCTCCCTCAACGTCAGTAAAACCAAGGAGCTTGTGGTGGACTTCAGGAAGAAAGACAGAGAACACAGCCCCATCACCATTAATGGAGCACCGGTGGAGAGAGTCAGCAGCTTCAAGTTCCTCGGTGTCCACATTACTGAGGAACTCACATGGTCCGTCCACACTGAGGCCGTTGTGAAGAAGGCTCACCAGCGCCTCTTCTTCCTGAGACGGCTGAGGAAGTTTGGAATGAACCAACACATCCTCACACGGTTCTACACCAGCACTGTAGAGAGCATCCTGACTGGCTGCATCACCACCTGGTACGGCAATAGCACCGCCCACAACCACAAAGACCTGCAAAGGGTGGTGCGAACTGCCAGAAACATCATCGGAGGTGAGCTTCCCTCCCTCCAGGATATATATAACAGACGGTGTGTGAATAAAGCTCGGAGGATTATCAAAGACTCCAGCCACCCGAGTCATGGGCTGCTCTCACTGCTACCATCAGGCAGGCGGTATCGCAGCATCAGGACCCGCACCACCCGACTACATGACAGCTTCTTCCCACAAGCAATAAGACTTTTGAACACATGATCTCTCACAATCTACAATCAGCACTGCACTTTATTAATCCTCATTCTGTCAATATATTCTCGCTCCCAATTCAGTTAGTGTATATATATATATTTATACCCTTATCTAGTGTATGTGTATTCTACATTGTGTGTATTGTGTACATTTGATATGTAAATTGTTGTGTAAGTATGTGTACATTTGTTATGTAAATTGTGTTGCGTAAATATGTTGTTTATTGTAAAGTGGTTTATGTCTCGTCACTGTCATTACTGCAATGTTGCTCGGAACTGCACAACCTCGGCACATCTTTCAGACCATGCGTTTCAGCCCCCATGGCTCCGTAACACATCCATAACCATCACCCCCTAGTGATTGACAATCAAGCTGCTTTAGGTCTTCCCTAAACAGTCCGCCACAAGGCGGCATCTCAGCATCAATCAATTTCAGTCAATTATTGCCTACTATATGCCGGACTTGATGAATCAACCCATTCGTATCGCAGGGTGAGTTCTAGCTTATATGCAGTGTGAACTGTCCACATGAAAACACAGGCTCTTCCTGTTAACGGCATGTGATCCCGTGCTCGAGGATTCAGCCCTTTTTGCATAGGGAGTTAACTTAAATGCATCATATATCACTTCCATAAGAATATAGTGTCCTACCGTCATATGCCATGCGGCCCCACGCCTACGGATTCAGCCACTCGCAGCTCTGAGCAAACTCAGTATAATACAGCTAAAATATTCACACATGAATCGCACAATCTTCCATTGAATGTTGTGCGGTCCTGCGCCTGAGGATTAAGGCTGCTCATATCGCAAAAGCGATTAAAAGCAGCCTTAATTACCTCGCCAAGCTCCTCCAAGGTTATCTCAAATTCAAGATAATTTTTTTGCCCAGTCATCAGTTTAGGGAGTTCTAATGGTTCCACAAAGTTTCTAATATCTTTGTCAGTAGACAAAGAGGTGGAACTATAAAGATCAAGAAAGAATTCTTTAAAAGCATCATTAATATCAATGACCGAGGTAAATATTTCACCACCAGCAGATTTTACTGAGAGAATGGTAGAAAAAGACTCTCTGCTTATAGATCTAGCCAAAAGGTTTCCTGCATTGTCTCCCGACTCAAAGTTTGACTGTCTTGTCCTGAATAACCAAAACCCCAAGTACCATGCAAAAATGGTATTATATCTATATTTCAATCGGGTCAATTCTCTGAGGCCATCAGACGACATTCTGCACTTCAGCTCTGCCTCTGCACTTTTAATATTCCCTTCCAAATCCACGAGATCTTGTGCTTTGGATTATTTGGTGAATGAGAAATACTGTATGATCCGACCCCTAAGAACTGCCTTAAGTGCCTCCCAAGCCATGGGAGCCATAAACATTTATTTCAGTCTTTAGCATTTGTTGGAATTTGTAGGATTTTGCAAAAGGGAAATATTAAAGTGGCAACTATATGATTTCCTCTCTCCATATGTGGCAACACCTCACACTCACCAGGGTGTGATCTGAGACTAAAATGTTTCTAAATTGAGCAATCAACAACTGATTAAATGAGGGACTTACATATATAAAAACTCTTCCTAATTTATCTTTAATCTGTTTGAGAAATTTTAATTGTAGATGTGTGTATATCAATGTAATGACTCCCCTGCTCTTACTTGAGCCAGCACTAAAGAAAAAATGTCTACCCCATATCTTCCCAAATTTTCCAGCTTCCAGGGGGGAAAGAAGAAACACTATCATATTTCTTACGTTTAAGAAAATGTATAACCTTCCTTATTTTTATGGGGTGCCCCAACCCATTCACATTCCATGTGGAGAGAGACAATCCACTCATATTAACATTTGAATTATGAGAAAAAATCGATTGTGTGTCAAAAACCAAATAAAAAGACAGCATACCAACATTAGTGCAACAACCAAACCTCAAACTTCCCCTAGAACCAAACAAACAGAAAAATGAAAAAAAGTTTACATTAACACCACGCATTACAGCGGCAACTGGCTTCCTTCCCTCTAAACTCAAACAGTCCATGTACGCCTACGAGAACTCCCTTGACAACTTTGCTGTCAGATTGCTCAAGTCTGGTGAAACTCCAGCCAATAGAAGGCATAAGCACACAGAGTGTGCAGATTCATCCACAAACTGTCCCGGAGGAGTGTTACTCCACAAAACACGGGGCCTATCTCCCTCAACGTATCGGCGAGTTGGAACCCTGTGAGCTTGCTTGATTTCCAGCTTATGGCCTGTTATGCTTATGGCCTGTTATGTCGAGCATATTCGGAAAGAGCCTGTCCAGGACTTTCACCATATCCTGACACTCTTTGGCCTCAGGGATTCCGATGATTCCGACATTATTCTGCCGGCTACTGTTCTCTGTGTCCTCCAACTTCTCCCAGACGCGCTCCAAATCCACCTTGATCGCTAGCATATTAGCAAATAATTCCCTCACCGATGACTCCAGATAATCGATCCGTTTTTTGACATCTTAGCTTAGGTTAGGTTACTTTATTGGTACCTGTAATAAACTGGTTTTACAGTCTGAGAGGCAGGACATCCTTACAACTTTGTTGACCACAACATAGCATGCAACATACAAAACATTAAAACATGTAAAAACAAGTAGTAACAAAAAAAAACAGTACATGACCAGTTTGCTTATGCATTTTGTGCAAATAATTTTACCGTTTGTTTAACAGAGTAATTGCCGCTGGTGTAAAACTGTTTCTAAATCTTGTGGTTCTGTAACCAGGAACTTTTAGCCTCTGTCCAGAGGGGAGATACTGGAATTCCCTATTCAGAGGATGTAGGCTATCTTGTTTAATAGCCATATCTAGCCGCTCGAACTGTTTAGCATACAGGGATGCGGGGTGCAGCTGGGGCTCCCCAGTCAGCTTACTTGACCATTTTACAATTTGGTTTAAGCGATTCTTGTGCTTGACTGAGACACAACCAAACCATGCCACTAGGGAGAAAGATATGATGGTTTCAATAAAAGCATGATAAAATAATGTCATCATAATCTTGTCTATATTAAAATGGTACAGTTTTCTTAAACAGCATAGATGTTGTTGTCCTTTTTTACAGACAGCCTCACAATTCTCCTGAAAATGTAATTTAGAGTCAATAATTGTCCCTAGGTATCTATAGGATTGTACTGGATCCACTAGTTGACCATTCATAGTTATAGCCTCATATCCTGGAGTTTTTCCAAAATCAATGTACATATCCTTCGTTTTGGATATGTTCAACTGAAGGTGCGACTCCTCACACCATTGAACAAAGTCTTCAATTATTGGACCATGGCCCCTATCATTTTTATGGAGCAAACTTACTATAACGGAGTCATCCACATATTTAATAATAGTCCTATTTACATATTTGCTCTGACACATGTTTGTATATAAAATAAACAGAAGGGGTGAAAGTACACACCCCTGTGGTGAACCTGTAGAAGAGCAAAGCTGACCAGACAGAGCTCCTTTCACCTTTACTCTCTGTGTCCTGTTTGTTAAAAAAAATCCATCCAACAAGATTAGGACAAAAATCAAATTGCTCAATAAGACGGTTGGCTAAAATATACGGTTGAATTGTATTAAAAGCAAATGAAAAATCGATAAAACGAATTTGTGCATGGGACTCACTTCCCTCAAGATGTTTGAGGAGCAAATGAAGCAGAGTGAGAGTGGCATCTTCTGCATGGGATCCAATGCATGTTCAGTTATCCTTAAAATATGTGGCCTTATCAATTTTTCAACATTTTTCATTAAAATTGAAGAGCGACAGGTCTAAAATAATTTAGAGTTTTAGAACTACTGCATTTTGGAACTGGGACCACTACCGCATCCTTCCAAATTTTTGGTACATGTTGCGTCTGCAGGGATTTATTAAAAATATATTGGAATATATGACTCAGCTCTCTTGTACATGTTTTGATCACACGCCCACAAATGTTATCAGGTCCGTGGCTTTTATTAATCTGTGTCCTACTAAAGACATTTTCAACATCTTTATATGTGATGTTGAAATGTTGATTGTCATTGTTGACACTCTTGTAACCACCTCACTAGAGTATTTAGTCTCCATGGCCGTAATCAATTGACGTATTACAGCAAGATCCTCCAAGGCTGCAACGACCTTCTTCAGCATCACCGACATGTTCAAGATCTCTGGCCGAATTTCCCTCATTTCTCCGACCAAATTGGCTCCCTGGTTTGGGGACTTCTTGGTGGTGTCACCTTGAGCATGTAAGTGTCTTTTAATGTCTCGTGAGCAGCAACTTGCTACAAATAAATAAGTAAATGATTTAGCTAAGTGTTCAATGGGAGCAAACTTAGGTGCTTCTCTTTCGCCATGTGGCCCCATTTTGATTTTTTTTGATTTTTATTTTTTAAATGTATTTCATTGTAGCAAGTTGTTGCTCACGATGATGTCACAGTGACATAATTTTGTTGTTTGCCAAAAAGTCATAGAAGTGCATCAAAAATCGTGCAAATGCCTTTATGCATTTATAAGATATTAAAAATATGTTCCGTCCTATAAATAATTTGTTATCTTACATTTCATAATATTCTAATATTCATTAAAAAAAATTATAAAAAATGTAATTCCATGTCGTGCATTTTAGAGCACTCAAACAAAGTTAGTCAGTAGTATTTTTAATCAGTAAGTAGATTGACATGTTGCTAGCAAAAACATTTATCAGAATACATGACAACATTTGAATGGTTGTCAATATGTTTTCTGCTGCAGAATGGTGAAGTTACATTCTCTAGCAGCAGGAACTAACTGGACAACACTAACCAGCCAAACCTTGACCCTTTGGGGTCAACAACAACATGATTAATTGATTTAATATTCATGAGCTAAACATAATTAAATGCACTCCCAGTGCCGTACAGCATCAATGTATCTGTGCAAGTTGCATATTTAATTTTTGTGGAAAATCTGAATATCGCAAAAACAATTTACATATAAGGCAGCATTTCTATACCATGTGCTCAAGAGAACAAAATCGTCACTTCTGGGGAAATGGAGCGCTGCTCAGCCATGACGTCAATTTATAGACGAGTCTAATTCAAGTTCCCTCTGAATTTTCCTATTTGTTTTTATAATGGGTTTTTCAGTTTATTAGTGAAATATGGTCTGTGGTAAACATTACCTTATATATATACTTGGACATTTTGGTCTGCAACATAAATTACACACAGTCAGATCTCAAAGGGGAATTTTGAAGCTGCCGTGTTTTTAAAAAAAATGTATGTTGCGAACAAGTTGCTAGATAAGAACTACAGACGTGCTTGACGAAACAAAAAACTGTTCTTATTTAGAGTTGCTCTTATCTAACAACTTGTTAGCTCACTTTAATATGGCTAAATGCATGTTTCAGTCAAACAGTCTGTGTATCTCTTTCTCTTCCTGCTCTTCTGGAAGTCATCAAATCCATTGGTAGTTTGACTTCCAGAAGACTGTAAACATTGTGACAATTTCTAAACGTTCATCTGTTTGTTTGAGTGTTCTGGCATGTCAACTGCAACAAAAAGATAACAATTACAACTTACGATCAATAATAATTAGCTTCACACTAGCAATGATGGCATTGTGGTGGCGTTCACATGCACTCACTCATAAACATCGTTCTCACACAACAACAGTGTTTGTTTGAGTTGATCAGATGTTTGTCTGATGTTCTGATGTGACAGAGATTACATGTTTGTGTCCACGGTATGCTGATGAATCGTGTCATATTAATGTTTGGATCAGTATGTTTGGATTCTTAATATTCATGAATTAACCACTGCAGGGTTCAAACATGTAACTATTTGTTTACCAGCTCAGATCTTTTACCATTAGGCCACAACAGCATCTGACAAACACCAACAGGAATTTCAACATTCACAATAGAGCAACAATTTGAATTAAATAAGTGATTTGGTTCCTTTGACACAGATGTGACAAGGAAAAAATGTGAAAGTAAAAAGATGAAGAGAAACGGAGTGAATAATTGAAGAATAGACATTCTGTTTCTGCTCTTCACAATCATTCCAGAGTTTCAACACAATCCACAGGCTCTTTAATGAAGTAAATGTACTGCACAGATGTCCGCAGCAGGAAGTAGCCACATTAATCGCTTCATCAGCATGTGTCACGGACACACCCATCAGATACAGAGCGCCACTCGAGGACATGCTCATTATAGGCTCCATTAACACCAATCAACTCCAATCAAAAACCTCCATCAGCCAATATAAATCCAGCATCAGCCAATCAGCAGTGTGTGCTCAACACTGAGAGTGTGTCATTTACAACAATCTTGAGAAAAGTATAAGAATGACGTTTAAAGACATTATACAGGACTATAATGAGACATATAGCAGCAACATTAGCTCATAACTAATCATGAACAATGTGCAGATCCTCTATGTCACAGACAGCAGGACAAAACAATGACACATACAAATAATAAATACAACTATATAGTTAGGACAGCAAAACAAATAAACTTCCAGCATATCTGTTGTTGCTGATGTCGAAGGCAGTGCGTCCAATCAAACCAGAGACTAATAAGCAGAGACAGGCCACTTCTACTTAAATTAATGGGAGAAATTGGAACACCCAACCAATAAGCTCTAGCACCCAACGGTCAATGGATGTAGAAAAGAAGTCCCGCCTTACAGGTAACTGGTATTGAACCCGGAATATTCCTTATTCCTTATAGAAATTATACATATTCTTTCTGCACTCTAATCTCTCTTGGATATTATTTTTCTGATGCAATTGAAACTTTGTAATGTAACACTTTTCATACTACTCTCTCCATAAGATGTTGTATTATTTCTTTTTTGTAAGTTGCTTTGAATAAAAGTGTCTGCCAAATAAATAAATGTAAAGGTAAAATATTACCCTGCAGTACAGAGTCGTTCACACACTGCACAAAATGAACTCCATAACTGTGTTGACAGTATTACATGGTAAACTTTCTCCTATATTTGGTGAGTTGACGCTGGCATGAATACATTTCAGACACAGAACATATGAAAGATTCTGATTATATCACGCATCACTACAATCATCCCACAGAATCAATATACTGATCACATACTAACAATAAGAGATACAATATTTCACCCACCCATCATAGATGTTCCACCTATGTGAACTTCATCAGTTAATCCAGGATAAACTTCAAAGACATTAATCATTAATCTTACAGTTCAAACAAAATCGATGTTTAAACACTGACCCTTAACACTTACTTAGTGTAATAATTTTAAACCATGACTTTAACTATACATAAGTAATATTGTCATTATATTCATGATGTTAGTCAGAGGGGAACTGGCCCCCACAGTGAGTCTGGTTTAGGGTTAGGGTGGGGTTAGTCAGAGGGGAACGGATCCCCACAGCGAGTCTGGTTTAGGGTTAGGGTGGGGTTAGTCAGAGGGGAACTGGCCCCCACAGTGAGTCTGGTTTAGGGTTAGGGTGGGGTTAGTCAGAGGGGAACTGGCCCCAACAGCGAGTCTGGTTTAGGGTTAGGGTGGGGTTAGTCAGAGGGGAACGGGTCCCCACAGCGAGTCTGGTTTAGGGTTAGGGTGGGGTTAGTCAGAGGGGAACTGGCCCCCACAGCGAGTCTGGGTTAGGGTTAGGGTGGGGTTAGTCAGAGGGGAACTGGCCCCCACAGCGAGTCTGGTTTAGGGTTAGGGTGGGGTTAGTCAGAGGGGAACGGGTCCCCACAGCGAGTCTGGTTTAGGGTTAGGGTGGGGTTAGTCAGAGGGGAACTGGCCCCCACAGCGAGTCTGGGTTAGGGTTAGGGTGGGGTTAGTCAGAGGGGAACTGGCCCCCACAGCGAGTCTGGGTTAGGGTTAGGGTGGGGTTAGTCAGAGGGGAACTGGCCCCCACAGCGAGTCTGGTTTAGGGTTAGGGTGGGGTTAGTCAGAGGGGAACGGGCCCCCACAGCGAGTCTGGTTTAGAGTTAGGGTGGGGTTAGTCAGAGGGGAACTGGCCCCCACAGTGACTCTGGTTTAGGGTTAGGGTGGGGTTAGTCAGAGGGGAACTGGCCCCCACAGTGAGTCTGGTTTAGGGTTAGGGTGGGGTTAGTCAGAGGGGAACTGGCCCCCACAGCGAGTCTGGTTTAGGGTCAGGGTGGGGTTATTCAGAGGGGAACTGGCCCCCACAGCAAGTCTGGTTTAGGGTCAGGGTGGGTTTAGTCAGAGGGGAACTGGCCCCCACAGCGAGTCTGGTTTAGGGTTAGGGTTGGGTTAGTCAGAGGGGAACTGGTCCCCACAGCGTGTCTGGTTTAGGGTTAGGGTTGGGTTAGTCAGAGGGGAACTGGCCCCCACATTGAGTCTGGTTTAGGGTTAGGGTGGGGTTAGTCAGAGGGGAACTGGCCCCCACAGCGAGTCTGGTTTAGGGTTAGGGTTGGGTTAGTCAGAGGGGAACTGGTCCCCACAGCGAGTCTGGTTTAGGGTTAGGGTTAGGTTAGTCAGAGGGGAACTGGCCCCCACATTGAGTCTGGTTTAGGGTTAGGGTGGGGTTAGTCAGAGGGGAACTGGCCCCCACAGCGAGTCTGGTTTAGGGTTAGGGTTGGGTTAGTCAGAGGGGAACTGGTCCCCACAGCGAGTCTGGTTTAGGGTTAGGGTTGGGTTAGTCAGAGGGGAACTGGCCCCCACATTGAGTCTGGTTTAGGGTTAGGGTGAGGTTAGTCAGAGGGGAACTGGTCCCCACAGCGAGTCTGGTTTAGGGTTAGGGTTGGGTTAGTCAGAGGGGAACTGACTAATTATGATTTATCATCATCTTATGGAGTTTTGCCACCTTCAGCTGCTCACTGGGGTTATTAAAACAATTATTATTTAATTACTTATTTTCAAACACGATTAACAATCGTATTTTATCTAATTACACAATGATAATTCATCGACATTATAGACATTACAGTTTTATCGTCTGTTAATACCTGATCTTCTGTAAAGCTGCTGTGAAACGATGTGTGTTGTGAAAGGCGCTATACAAATAAAATTGTCAAAAATAATATCAATAAATGCTAATCCCAATGTATCATTTTCATTATCTATGTGAATGTTGAAATCACCAACAATTAAAGCTCTATCCACAATAACTTCAAGATCTGATAAAAAAATTTGCAAATTCAAAAATCTATTTGGAAATCAGAATACGGCCCGGGTGATCTATACATTGTAGCAAGGGAAAAAAATGACAGAGTTTTTTTAATTGTATTTGATGGTGTCACATTAAGCATTATAGACTTAAACTTATATCCTGTCCTCTGAGTGAAACCAAGAAAAACATCACTGTAAATTGTAGCAACACATCCTCCTCGACGCTTCTGAGGCTCATGTTTATAACAATAACCTGGGGGAGTAGATTCATTTAAACTAATATATTCATCCGGTTTAAGCCAGGTTTCAGTCAGAGCACATCCAAACTATGATTTGTAATTATTTAATTAAAAATTATTGCTTTGGTTGAAAGATATCTAATGTTTAGTAGTCCTATCTTTATATGATGTTTATCTTTAATTTGTTTGTTTTGTTCAAATAGATTTTTATTCTAAATAATTTAGTGAGGGGTTTGTGTTTGGTAGTTCAAGGAACAGACACAGTCTCTATATGATATCTAGGAGATACTGTCTCTATGTGTTGTTGTTTATGTGATCTGTGTGACGTCTCAAGGCAGCTAGCAGATATTTGGATTAGCCCGTTTGTCTGCTTCCTGACCTGGGCCCCAGTTTGTCAAATACTATCATTATTAAGACTATGAGCCAAATTACTAGAGAGAGCGGCATCTTACCTGAAGTGATGGAGTCCGTCTCTCTTTAGCAGGTTTAGCAAACCATACAAATATTCCCTATCCCCACAGTCTCCCTACTGCCTTTCTCACTTTCTCAGGACTTTTCATCCTTCACATATCCAGAAGCTTTCAGTGGAAATTTCAGTGGTTGGCCAAGGTCGACTTCCATTGGCAAACTTCTCCAGGTACCAGAATTGATCTGGCTTCCTTCCCCATATTGCATTTCACGGCCCCTCCCTTTTTGCCATAATCTATGAACTGCTTCTGAGGAGGATTGTGGTCATGCAAAGGACCTGATCTTGGTGTCACCTTAACCGTCATTGCACCAAGGTGGTCTTGCAACCAGCCAACATGTGCTGCATATTCGCTCTTGGAGTCTCACAGAGGGAACAACTCTCCTCAGTGCCATACCACTGAGATACATTTCCAGGGCTTGGAGGGTGTCACAGATGGATTTTATTAGAAAATTTAGCATGGCCTGGGGTACCTTCAATGGGTCAGCCCATCCTAAAGCTCTACCAGATGTATCCTCCCATATTGTCTAGCACACATGCTGTTGGCTGACTGCTCTAATCATATACATTCTTTTTCCATCCTAGATATTTCTGTACCATAACTTTTCTCTTCTTTCTGGAGTCTGTTAACCACAGTTTGATAGCCAACCCCACGAAAGGGCTGATTTTCCAGATTGGGTTCTTCTAACAATCACTTGATGTTTCAGCTATGAAATCACCGGATTTACAACCTCTTCCGACTTCCAAGCGTGGCCTGTTCAGACCCGGGCTCATCTTTTGTTTCCCGTAGCTCTAAGACCAGCCTGATCTTCTCCTGCTTCCCAGGGTGATGGACTTTAGTGGCAGCTGTAAAAATTTTCTTCCAAACAGTGCTACATCTGAAAGATAACGTGATAAGCCCAGCCACTTCCTGATTTAATTCTTGGCTTTGTTATCCATCCTTAGCGGCCACATCAGGTGATGGCACAGTGTAAATTGTTAAAACCGGACCTTCAATTTGCCTAGGAGATGACAATTATCTATCTTATCAAGGTCTTCTTTCAGTCGATTCAGGAAAAATCTGATATCTCGTGGTTCCTTATTCCTTTATGAATAGAAAGGTTACATGATTTTGTTGGCTTATTCTTCATCCTGGCCCATGCCGATAGTTCTTCCAACATTTTCAAGTGTCAGCTTGTAAATGCAACAGTCGAAGGATGTTTGTAATTTCATCCATATTGCTGCACTGGCAATCTCACTCCAGACTGTGCATGGATTCCTCTGGCCACCTGTCTTTTAACAATTAGGATGAGTCAAATGCGGCTGTAAACGGGATGGTAGAACATCACATCACTATTCCTTTTTCCAGTTGCTGTGTGACATATCTTCAGGCACCCCATATTAACTGCCTACCAAGCTCTTAATACACTAATAATACATGGAAAAAACTACAGTGCATTGGTGGTGAGCTGGTGTAGAACCAATCCATTGACATTTGCCAGGTCCAGCCATAACATGTGGAGGTCATTGTTGTCTCTTTTGGTAGACTGGATCCATTCCCATATTATTGACGCACCCAGGAAAACCTGGTATGCCTTCCATCTGGTAGCTATTGTCTACATATCCATTCTTTAGGAGGTGGTCAGACATCCTCCTTGCTACCACCGAAAAGAAAATCTCTCCCTCCACTTTCAAAAGTGCAATACTCCTAAACTGACTAATGTTTGTGGATTCCTGTTCCTTGGGTATAAAGATGGCCATTGCTCTTTGCCACTCCAAAGACAACTCTAAGAAGCATCCAGAACTGTTTAAGAACCATGGGGCACTTCTTGTACAGACTAAATATTGTTTCTGAACATCTTTCATCCAAACATCATGTTGTACTTCACATCTGTGTGTTTCAGAAGATGTTCAGTATAAGCTTCATAACTCAAGGCCACTGTGGAAAAAAGAATCAACATCCTGTGACACAAAGTTTAGTTTTATTCCAATAAAACATTCAGGGTCATTACATCCCACACAAACCACTCTGTTTTTACTTTTATTATTGGGCTTTGATTCAAGTCAAGTCAATTTTATTTGTATAGCGCCTGTCACAACACACATCGTTTCAAACAGCTTTACAGAAAATCAGGCATTAACAGACAATAAAACTATAATGTCTATAATGTTGATGAATCATCATTGTGTAATTAGATAAAATATGATTGTTAATCGTGTTTAAAAATAAGTAATTAAATAATAATTGTATTAATAACCCCAGTGAGCAAGCTGAAGGCGACTGTGGCAAGGAACACAAAACTCCATAAGATTGCTGAGACTGAATTAATGAAATTGACAGTACAGACATGAACTAACTCCCAGTACACATAAACTACTTGACTGACAGCAAAACAATAATGCAACAATACAGTGCAAACAATAACAGAACAATGCAGTACAACAACTGTAGTAATCCTGAGTGAATAACACACTGTATGTACATATATGAGATGTCAAAAAGTATGGTTATAAAGGCATACTACTATCTGTTCCAGCCTGTGTAAAGCCTGTAGTAAGTAGTGAATCGATGTACACAATTTGCGCAATTTACTCATGGCACATTGCATGCTGGGACAATACAATATTAACATCTAGGTTACTGTTGTAACCTCCGTTCCCTGATGAAGGGAACGAGACGTGTTGAAGAAGTGACACTAGGGGTCTCTCTTTAGAGCCTTATGCATCTCTGAACTTTGAGAAAAGGCCAATGAGAAATTGGCAGACAAAATTTGCTTGTCCCACCCCTGGACATATGGGTATAAAGGGAGGAAAATCATCTGTTCATTCAGGATTTGTCTGAGGAGCAAACGATGAGGTTCAGTGACGTGGCCGGTCACAACAGTGGCTCGGGTCAGCGACGTGGCCGGGAGGACACAACGTCTCATTCCCTCCATCAGGGAACAGAGGTTACAACAGTAACCTAGACGTTCCTCGTCTGTTGCGCACTTCGACGTTGTGTCGAAGAAGCGACACTAGGGGTCCAATTTTAATCATGCCATGTGCTGAAACGCGTATGAGCGCTGCTGACACAGGTGCGGGCAGGTAGTTTGCATGCCAAAACGACAGGCTGTGTCAGACTGCACGTACCCTTCCCCAACGGCCCAAAAAATTGTCAAAACCTTCTGGCTCCTTACACCCCGGTATGGGGGGTACAAGGCGATGTGCTAAGCATGGGAGCAAGCCATGCCAGCCGCGCCTTTTCTCTCTCTATGTTTCTCGCATAGAGTTAAAGCGGCTGGGGCCATCTGGGGAAGGCGTTCTTTCCCAGTTCCTATTCTTTCAGGGGGGAAAGACCCTGCGGAGACCACACCTACCCAGACTGGGGAAGGTAAAGAGTGGTGAAATACATCTCATGGGCTTTTAGGTCACATGTGGAGAATGGCGTGGTGGTAGATCTTACCTCATTGGGAGGGAGGAGTTGCTACAAACACGGCGACCGGGGATCAGTGAGGACTGCCCAAGGGAGATGCGGGTCCGCTTGCAAGGGGACCGTACCGCAGAAAATACACACAGGGGGATAAGTCCACATGGGGGCCTGACCTATGGAGCACCTATTCCAGTATAGGGTAAATTGATGAACCGCATTGGGTTTGATCGCTGAATTTGCAGACTAGAGGGCTAGGGAGGAGTCATCCAGGGAGCAGAGTTAGTGGGATCTCCTGGGATAAGAGCGCACGGTATTGCCTCAACGGAGGGAAAGGGAGCCCGGGCGCCTGGAAGTGGTGGTGGCATAGAGGCTAGAGCACAGGGCTGCTAATCAGAAGGTCGCTGGTTCGAACCCCATGGCACTTAACTCCAGGTTGCTCCGGGGGGATTGTCCCTGTAATAAGTGCACTGTAAGTCGCTTTGGGTAAAAGCGTCTGCCAAATGCATAAAATGTAAATGTAGGTGCAAGCGGTACACCCGGTCAGTTGTTACCGTGTTACCGAGTTCTACCGGCTCAGACCTGAGAATACATGGGATGAAACCGACTCAACACTGAGATTGTAAAATCTCGTAAAGTAATTGGGTGTTACCCAACCTGCTGCTCTGCATATGTCTGCTAGGGTGGTGCCTTTGGCCAGTGCCCACGAGGATGCCACACTTCTCGTCGAGTGTTCCCTTTCCGCTTTCCACTAAAGCAGACAAAGAGCTGCTCAGAACATCTAAAGCACTGTGTGCGGTCCAAATAGATACGCAAAGCAAATTCCGGACACAGCAACGAAGGGGCTGGGTCTGCCTCCTCCCGGGGCAGCGCTTGCAGGTTCACTACCTGGTCTCTGAAGGGAGTCGTAGGAACCTTGGGCACATAGCCTGGTCGTGGCCTTAGGATCACATGAGTGTCTGCTGGACCGAACTCCAGGCAGGTGTCGCTGACAGAGAAAGCTTGCATGTCCCCAACCCTCTTGATGGAGCCGAGCACGATCAGGAGGGCCGTCTTCAGGGAGAGGACCTTGTGTTCAACTGATTCTAGCAGCTCGAAGTGGGATCTCTGAAGGCCAGAGAGGACCACTGAGAGATCCCAGAAGGGGAACAGGCTTGGCCGGGAGGGATTCGATGTCCGGGCACCTCTTAGGAACCTGATAACTAAGTCATGCTTACCCAAAGACTTGCCGTTTACTGCGTCGTGGTGAGCCAAGATAGTGGCTACATACACCTTCAAGGTGGAGGGGGACAGCCTGCCCTCCAACCTCTCCTGCAAGAATGAGAGCACTGACCCAACTGCTCACCTCTGTGAGTCTTCAGCCTGGGAAGAATACCAATTCACGAACAAGTGCCACTTCAAGGCGTAAAGTTGCCTGGTAGAGGGAGCTCTGGCTTGGTTGACTACGAGGCGTGTCTACGACAGCAGGTGGTAGGCCAGCTAGATCTTCCGCATCCCGTCCAGGGGCCAGACATGGAGGTTCCAGATATCTTGGCGCAGATGCCAGAGAGTGCCCCGTCCCTGAGAAAGAAGGTCCTTCCTCAGGGGAATTCGCCAAGGAGGGGCTGTCGCGAGAAGCACGAGATCCGAGAACCAAGTCTGAGAGGGCAAATAAGGGGCTACCAGAGTGACTTGTTCATCGTCCTCCCTGACCTTGCATAGCACCTGTGCAAGAAGGCTCACTGGGGGAAATGCGTACTTGCGCAGCCCCATGGGCCAGCTGTGTGCCAGTGCGTCTGTCCTGAGGGGGGCCTCCATTCGGGCATACCAGAGAGGGCAGTGGGAGGTCTCTCGGGAGGTGAAAAGGTCTACCTGTGCCTTGCCGAACCGTTCCCAAATCAGCTGGGCCGACTGGAGGTGAAGCCTCCACTCTCCACTGGGCGAACGCTGTAGCGATAGCGCTTCCACTACCACGTTGTGGATGTGAGTGGCACGTAGTGACATGAGTCGGGACACCTGCTGCAAAGGGACTCCTGCCCATAAAAAACAGAGGTCTGTCCAGGGTTTGAAAATTTGGCGGCAGGCGGGGGTGATAAACACACAGTGTGCACCGTGGTGCCATGCTCATCTCGGGACTCGAGTCAGGAGCCAGTGCTGAAACGGTCTCATATGCATCAACACCAGTGGCGCGACCACTGCGGAGGATGCCATATGCCCCAGGAGCTTTTGGAAATGTTTTAGGGGGACCTACATGCCTGGCCTGAATGAGGTGAGGCATTTCAGCACTGACTGCGCGCGCTTGTTGGTGAGGCGTGCTGACATTGAGACTGAGTCTAACTCCATGCAGAGAAAAGAGATGCTCTGAACTGGGGTGAGCTTGCTCTTTTCCCAGTTGACCTGAAGCCCTAAACAGCTGAGGTGCCTGAGCACCTGGTCCCTGTGGGCGCATAGTAACTCTCGGGAGTGGGCCAGGATGAGCCAGTCATCAAGGTAGTAGAGTATGCGACCTTCGTAAAGACACGAGGGGACAGGGACAGGTCGAAGAGGAGGACTTTGTACTGATATGCCTGGCCGTCGAACGCAACCGTAGAAAGGGTCGATGTCGAGGCAATATTGAGACGTGGAAGTACGCGTCCTTTAGGTCTACCGCTGCAAACCAATCTAGATGCCGGACGCAAGTTAGGATGAAGGGTCTCCTCCAAGCACTCCACCGGGGGACGGAGTGGTCTGCTTACCAGCTCTGGAGAAAACGTCTCGGTCTCTGGGTCATCCTTCTCAGGAATGCTTGGGAGCCTTCTGGGTACTAGAGGGGGTTCTTGAGACGGGGGGTGTGCGCTTCCTGCAGGGCACTCGACGCTTCTTGGAAGCCGCAGGAAATCACCCTTGGCGGGCAGACAGAGCACGGCCCGTGCTGGAAGTGTGACTGGGCATGATGTGAGTAAACGCGCTAGGACTCGCAACCAACAACAACGGAGGAGGAGGGAAAAGCGAGTCTAGCGAGGTATACTCCGCTAGACTCCATCAACAACAACGGAGGAGGAGGTAAAAGCGAGTCTAGCGAGTATGTTCCTGAACCACGAGGTTGGGCCATCGACTGCCCGTGTGACCTTCGTGGGCCCTGAGGGCGAGTTGGTCACTGAGCGCAGTTCCTGAAGCACGTCGGGGTCAGGACTACCCAAGTGCTGATCTTTAAGTGCCTTGGCCTGGTGGACTTGAAAGAGGGCCATGGCATGCAACGTGGAAGCGGCCTGTCCGGAGGTGCTGTAGGCTTTGGAGGTCAGTGAGAACGTCATCCTACAGGCCCTGGAGGGGAGCACCGGGTGATCCCGCCAGGTGGTGCCGTTTTAGGGACACAAGTGGATCACAACTGCTCTATCCACCTGGGGGACCACCGTGTACCCGTGGACCGCTCCGCCATCAAGGGGAGTGAAAGGTACCCTCCACGACCTCGTCAGCTCATCATGCACTTCTGGGAAGAAAGGAACCTGGGGGGGGGGGGGGGGGGGGGTGTGCGTGGCTTTGAGCGGTGCGCAGACCCGAGGAACCAATCATCCAGCCGTGAAGGCTGTGGGGAGGACGGAGGATTCCAGTCAAATCCCACGCTGACGGCGGCCCGGGCAAGCATTTCAGCCATCTGGGCGTCAGCCCCTGACTGGGCGTGCTGACCTGAAGGTGGCAGCCCAATCGAGTCAGAGAAGGAGAAAGCCGCTGATATGCGCCGTAGATCCAACAGCATACGCTCAGAGATGAGAGGAAACAGACTGTGACTCGCAGCTCGCTGCTCACACAACCGGTCGGCTCCAAGAAAATTTCTGAATGAACAGACACATTTCCCTCCCTATATACCCGTATGTCCAGGGGCAGGACATGCAAATTCTGTCTGCCAATTTCTCATTGGCCTTTTCTCAAAGTTCAGAGATGCATAAGGCTCTTGAGAGACCCCTAGTGTCGCTTCTTCGACACAACATCAAAGTGAGCGACAGACGCGGAACAGAAATATCATGTATTAACCAAAACATATTTTGAAATAATGTGCATACTTATTTCCATATTTACATACCCTGTCACTTGGATGACGACAACAGAAGGAAAAAAATAGAGAAAAAGAATGCAAAAATAAATTAGGAGCCATTTACAGTTTTTCTCGATTGCTTAAACACGTTTCTTGAAACTATGCCTCGTATTCTCAAAACAGTAAACACAAATCCATAACGTCTCACCCAGTTTTCCAAACAACCTATTTTCAGGTCAAAATGAAGCTCTACACTCAAAACCATTCACTCTTGCTAAAAAACCAAACTTTGCCCTCAGACAGGACACACAAGCCCTCAAAATAACACACACTACAACATAGTCTAACACACTGGTGCAATAAATTAAAAACAACATTTCCAAAACTGGTAAGTTATGTTATTTGTGGTTCCCCTCCTCACAAACCTTTTCACATGATGAACAAAAGACACAACCAATGGATACATTGGCACATTTGTATTCATTCATGTACACAGTACAACACAAAAAAAAAAGAAAAAAAAAAGAAGATTATTCCGCCTCAGCCTCCTGTCTTTGTTCTGGGTCAGGCCAGAGAATCTCATCCACATCACAGGCTATATTAGCCCTAGCCAGGCAGCGGGGGTAAAATCCTCTTGCATGCCTGATCCACCCCTGGCATGCATCTACTGATACATCTAGGCAGGCTTCTTCCATGGCCTGGAGGAGGTGAACACGCATATAAGGTTCTCGATCATACACTTTCCATCGCCATGCCGAAAAAAACTCCTCTATTGGGTTTAGAAAGGGAGAGTATGCAGGCAGAAAGATGTTTGAAAATCTCGGGTTATTGGTAAACCAGTCTCGAACCAGAGCAGCACGATGGAAGCTGACGTTATCCCAAACAACAACGTAGTGAGGGTGGTCTGGTTGTGCTGGTTCCCTGTGGTCCAACTGGAACATATGCTCTCTTAGACCGTCAAGGAAAGCAAGGAGGAGCATAGTGTTATAGGGTCCTAAAATGGCATGGCGGTGGAGTACCCCTCGTTGGCTGATGGCTGCGCACATAGTGACATTCCCTCCACGCTGACCAGGGACATTTACAGTAGCCCGATGGCCAATTATGTTCCTCCCCCTTCTCCTTCTTTTGGTCAGGTTGAAACCAGCCTCATCCACAAAGATAATTTCATGGGGAACAGGCCAGCCTTCAATCTCAAAGATTCTCTGCAAAACACACGAAACACAGTAGAGTAAATCACTATGCTGAAGCACAGTTCAAGAGGGCACAAATGGCAGCATAAACTGCTATACTCTGATGGTACACAATACTTCATGCGATATCAAAATTCATACCTGAACATATTCCACTCGTTGGTCTTTCACTCTGTCAGAGTTTCGTTCAAAAGGGACGCGGTATACCTGTTTCATCCGGAACTGGTGCTTTCGGAGGATGCGGTCAATTGTGGAGAGGCTGATGGCATTTATTCCTCGAAAATGATTATTATCCTCAATCACTCTCCTTTGAATCTCTCGCAGGCGGATTACATTATTGGCAATGACCATGTTTACAAGCTCCCTCTCTTGCTCCTCCGACAAAAGCCTTAGCCTGCCTCCACCAGGTGGTCGTCTCTGTGTCCTAAAAAAATAGAAGCACTCATTACTGTAACTCACACATCCTTTTTACAGGAAAAAATGGAAACATACTGAAACTATCTGTATGCGAGGCAATTTGATGCATTTCTTTATTACAGTAGTACATATTACATAGTGCAACAGTAGATGTGATGTCAAAGCACAGAGTACAGCACAAGTTACTGTACAGAGCAGTCTTACTGTAAGTACACCTACCTGTTTTCCTCCCTGAAAGTTCTGATGATGGACGCAACGGTGAAGCGACTCAAATTAGGCTGTACTCGTTGCCCAGCCTCCCTCATAGTCATGCCATGGACAAGGACATGATCAACTAAAGTGGCTCTAATTTCATCCGAGACTGCTTGTCTCCTTGCCCTTCCTCCTCCTCCTCCTCCACCACCACCTCCCCCTCGTCTACCTCGTCCTTCACCACGTCCTCTTCTTTCTCCTCTCCCTCCTCCTTCACCACGTCCTCTTCCTCCTCCTTCACCACGTCCTCTTCCTCCTCCTTCACCACGTCCTCTTCCTCTCCCTCCTCCTTCACCACGTCCTCTTCCTCCTCCTTCACCACGTCCTCTTCCTCTCCCTCCTCCTTCACCACGTCCTCTTCCTCTCCCTCCTCCTTCACCACGTCCTCTTCCTCCTCCTTCACCACGTCCTCTTCCGCTCCCTCCTCGACCTCTTCCTTCATTTCTTTGTGGATCCATTGTTCCAAAACTCAATGAACTGACTCTGGCACTTTTATGTGTCTTGAAAGTTCTGATTGGTGTGTGTTAAATTGTGACTCTTAGTGTTTTCACCTGGGTAATTGTGTGCTAATTGAGCTGAAACTATGCTGACTTGAGTGAACAATATTGAATGCTAGTGCTTTCTAAATGACCATGTGGTGTAGGCAATGAGAAATGAAGGGATTTGTGTGTAGAGTTTTGCTGTGACAGTTCAACAAATCTGACTAATGTGTCAAAACAGGGGAATAGTGTTCATAGTTCAGTGAAATGGGTGTGCTTTTTGATAAATGGCATTATGGTTTTGAAATTTTAGTTCAAAAGCCTGGTTATAGTGTTTAAGCAATCGAGAAAAACTGTAATAATTCGCCAGACATTTTGACAGTTTTGACACTTTTTTTGTAGTCAAGTATTCTAAAGATGAGCATTGTTAAAGCATAAAAATATAAACCTTGCGTATAGCTGATCAGAAATTGCATTTATGAATATAATATTTTGGCACTAATATTATCATGTTAACTATATATTCATTGCAAGCATCACAGTGAGAGAAATCACATATGACATTGCGTAATATTAAAGCAAAATTAAATCCATACGGTATGTGTAATATGTAAGTACATTTCCGTCATTTTAGATGAGCCACCAGAGAACGATACTGAGCTTCTAATGAATTATGCAAATCAGCCTCTCACTGCTTATTGGTCCAGTAATGCAAACAGGGTCACGATTGGTCAGTTTGTCACAGGCACTTGAGCCAAGACCAAGGATCATTTGTATTATACTTTAAATAGGAAAATCACATCTTTCTGGTTTTAATTAATATCAAGATCAACAAATCTTAATTAATTAATCAGTCTTCTCAAGAGTGTGTACATGAACAGGAGAGTGCTTTCAATTTCTGTGTGTGTGTGTTTGTGTGTGTGTTTGAGTGTATGTGTGTTGCCACTCCCTCATGCTACTCTTGTCAAACCAGTCCTTCTGGATTTGATGCAAATCATAGTGTTTTTGTCTCCCTGTTTTTCTGTCTCTGAACCTTCAGTTATAAATTCATCATTAATTTTCACTCAGTTAGATTAAAAGTGTGAGACAACAAGTCCACAAGCTCCCAGCTGTCATTCATGTTACTCAACAAAACAAAGAAGTAAAAGTCTTGCACTTATTTTGATGGAGGTTTTCTTATCACAAGTTACTATTAAAAAAAAAAAAGACAAACACACACACTCACACACACACACACACACACACACACTCTCTCTCTCACACACACACACACACACACACACACACACACACACACACACTCGGGCACTGTGGTCTCTGTGTGGCTTTTCAAAATGAGAAACTGTGAGCAGTGAGAGAGTAGGACAAGATGAGACCTGATGTGGGCGGTTCTGAGCTGTATTTCCTCTCAGCAAACACCTTGAGCGTTTCACCTGAATCCCTCCACATTTTACAAACCTTTCCAAAAAACACTCACTACAGCTCACTGGGATGGCTCTTATAAAGGGGATATTTGGGATATATCTGCTTTTTGGTGGTAAGTAAGCTTTAAAATATTAGTAAGTATATTTCCTCATCAGAGTCAAACCCAGTGAACGAATCAGAGTCAGATTAATCTACAGCAGAACTTGAACATGTTCAGATACAGAGTAACACTAAATTAAATGTGTGTGCGGTGAAAATTATCGTTTTGGGTGTTATTTGTTAACTTAATTCATTTGGTGGTCAATAGATCAATAAAATAGATAATAATTGAATATATTATGATCTAATACTATATCTACTACTAAGTGATAGCTAAGCGTTTTTTGACTCATTTGATTTAAAGTGTGAATTACAGTTTATGGTACAGTCAGATTTAGTTGATTTTAGGCTGTTTTACACTGACAATAACGAGCAGATGCAGTAACTGAAAGCGGCATAGGCTTTAAGCAGTTTAAGCATTAAGCAGGCATAGAGCCAACACCCCACACACACACACACACACACACACACACACACACACAAACACTCACACACACACAAACACAGTCACACACACACACAAACACACACACACTCACACACACACACACACACACACTCACACATACAAACACATACACACACACACACTCACACACACACACACACACATACAAACACACAAACACACAAACACACTCTCTCTCTCACACACACAGACACACACACACACACTCACACATACAAACACATACACACACACACTCACACACACACACAAACACACTCTCTCTCACACACACACAGACACACACACACACACACACACACAAACACACAAACACACACACACACACACACAAACACACGAACACACAAACACACTCTCTCTCACACACACACAGACACACACACAGACACACACACACACACACACACACACACATGAGATACAGTGGACAACTAAGAGACTTTAGCTTGTATTTCCTGTTTCTCAGATGTTTCTTCTGAAGATTACAGTAATTAGTCTCAATCTGTGATCTGCTAAATCAGAAACACAAAAGATACAAAAATCTCCCAAGAGCAAATGATCTGAAAGATCCACATTTATTTTATAGTTCAGTTACTGTATGGTGTCACATGACTGATTTGTGTCTGTTTTTATCTCTCCCAAAGAATTTTAGGAGAAACATCTGAGAAAGTTGATACATGATCTATAGATGAGAACTCCGTTAATCTCATCTGAACGAGATCATGATTGTTTACAAAATCTCAAACTTTATTCAAAACTTTGATTTTGTGATCTGTTGTCTTATAATGAATAATGAAATGTTTGAATAGATAGATGCATCATATATTTATATAAGAGTTTGGCTTATATGTTTCATTCTGTTCTTCTAAATAACAGCCTTAAAACAAGAACAGCTAAATAAGATTCATGGAATTTATATCAGATATAATATATATATGTGTGCTGTATAATGAGACTTCCACATGACTCACTTCAGGGCGTCAATGCTCCACTCAAACTATTACAAATATATACACATTTTGGATTTAAAATAATCGGATGATTATTATTTTACAACAGTAAACATAGTTTGACCATCGTATTTGTAGTAAAACCAGAGTAACCACAAAATTAATGGTTACTACAATATTACTATAGTAAAACCATGGTTACTATATGTATACTACAGTATTACTGTGATCACGCCACAGTTCATTTTCATAATGGCTTTACAAATAGGGTGACAACATTAAATTGAACATAAATGTATTCTTAATATACAGTAGGCTAATAAACTATAAAACAACCTATTTTAAACAGTTAAATCAAATATATAATAATAATAATGTATGGGAACTAGTTTATTAACCGCGTCCTGCTGGTTTGTGACTCACTAGTATAGTTATGGTTACGGTTAGGTGGAGGGGCGGGCTTTAGAGATATGGGCCAATCAGGTAGCAGGAAGTAAGAATCTGGCAGGGATCCGATTTCGGCACAACACCGGTCCAGCGAGTCACCAAAGGGAAGCTGTTTGTAAAGTCTGATCAAAACATGTTTTCACGTTAATCCTTTGCTAAT
>JAVLUX010000006.1:55705000-55720000 GCA_032164185.1 Moxostoma hubbsi
TCACTCTACAATATTTCCCAAGACACGTCTGGTTTCTACATTTGCACATCCACCAATGAGATCAGAACAGCAAGCTGTAATCTGACACTGGCCGTCATGCCACGTAAGATCAGCAGCCAGGACACTTCCCTTTTTACACAAATATCTCAGCTGTGATAACATGTTACTTACTAAACTTCTCTTCTCTCCTCTCCTCTCCTCTCCTCTCCTCTCTTCTCCTCTTCACTTCTCTCCTCTCCTCTCTTCACTTCTCTTCTCTCCTCTCCTCTCCTCTCCTCTCTTCTCCTCTTCACTTCTCTCCTCTCCTCTCTTAACTTCTCTTCTCTCCTCTCCTCTTCTCTTCTCTCCTCTCCTCTCCTCTCTTCTCTTCTCTTCTCTTCTCTTCTCTTCTCTCCTCTCTTCTCCTCTTCACTTCTCTCTTCTCTTCTCTTCTCTTCTCTTCTCTTCTCTTCTCTTCTCTTCTCCTCTTCACTTCTCTCTTCTCTTCTCTCCTCTTCTCTCTTCTCTTCTCTCCTCTTCTCTCTTCTCTTCTCTCCTCTTCTCTCTTCTCTTCTCTTCTCTTCTCTCCTCTCCTCTCCTCTCCTCTTCTCTTCTCTTCTCTCCTCTCCTCTCCTCTCTTCTCCTCTTCACTTCTCAATTCAATTCAATTCAAAGGGGCTTTATTGGCATGAATGTAAACAATACAATATTGCCAAAGCAGAGGCTGTGTAAAAACAGAACTACACCTTAATCTATAATTAATAAATTTGACAGATATAAAAATAAATAATAGAAATAAATATAAAAACAGCTTCAGAACTGCTGAAGACCACAGTGTTTAAATCATTGAACTGACACATAAATGAATACACACATACATATGAGGGTCACTGTGGTGAACATTGGGGTGACACACGGGGGTAAAACATATAACACAGATTCACCCGCTGTCCCTCAGACTGTGACACGTCAACACGTATCTCGCCACCAGTGCTGCTGTGTGTCCCTCTCCAAGTATTATATTCATTTGTTCTTGTTCTGTCCTGATTTTAAATTTGTTAATGATGTTTGCTAATTTATTCATATAAATGTCTCTGGTCTCTTTGAATTTTGGGCAGTGGAGTAGAAAGTGCACCTCTGTCTCGACCTCACCTGTCGTACAGTGAGCACACACCCTTTCTTCTCTGGGTAGCCATGTGTTCCTGTGTCTGCCTCTCTCGATGGCGAGACTGTGCTCACTGAGCCTGTACTTGCTCAGGATCTGTCTGTCTCTCTCACTGTCTGTCTCTCTCGATGACGAGACTGTGCTCACTGAGCCTGTACTTGCTCAGGATCTGTCTGTCTCTCTCACTGTCTGTCTCTCTCTCTCACTGTCTGTCTCTCTCGATGACGAGACTGTGCTCACTGAGCCTGTACTTGCTCAGGATCTGTCTCTCTCTCTCTCACTGTCTGTCTCTCTCGATGGCGAGACTGTGCTCACTGAGCCTGTACTTGCTCAGGATCTGTCTCTGCTTTGGATCTCTGACAGTCACGAGATATTCTTCCAATTCATACTTTGATTTTAGAGTCCGTTTCTTGGTCCCAATGTTCCAGATAGTTGATGTGAGATTGTTTGTTGATCTGATTGATTCTGATGTTTGTTTGTAAAGCAGTGCTGGTCTGAGGCTGGTTACTGTTAGTACTGTTAACCAGGTTAGTGAGTCTCAGGACCAGCTGACTGACGGGACTGTTTTCAGGGTTCAGTTCTTGGGTTTGTAGCGCTTTATAATGTAGCGACTCTGTGGGACTTGATTTTAAATGCATCCAAAACTTTAGAGATCTTTTTTGTACATTAATGATCAATGGGAATCGGCCTAATTCTGCCCTACATGCATTATTGGGTGTTTTTCTTTGTAATTTGATAATTAATTTGCAGAATTCTGTGTGTAGGGCTTCTGTTGGATGCTTGTCCCATCTAGTGTAGTTCTGATCACTGAGTGGACCCCAGACCTCACTTCCATACAGCGCTATGGGCTATACCACACTATCAAAGATCTTACACCAGATTGGAATTGGTAGTTCAGTATTATAGAACTTCTTCTTAATAGCGTATAGCGCTCTTCGAGCTTTTGCTTTAAGTGCATTCACTGCCTTACTGAAACTCCCTGATGCAGCGATGATCAGCCCAAGGTAAGTGTACTGCATAGTGTGCTCCAGTGTGGTGCTGCCTAGAGAGAACTGGTGTCTGTGTTCCTGACATCTGGGCTTCTTCTGAAAGACCATAATATTGGTCTTCTTCAGGTTGATTGCCAGGGCCCAGTTCTGGCAGTAGTTCTCCAGCAGGTCCAGATGTTGCTGTAGTCCCTGTGCGGTGGGGGACAGCAGCACCAGGTCGTCTGCATAGAGCAAACACTTGATGTGTTTGTCCTGCAGAGTGAGTCCAGGGGCTGTGGACTGTTCCAACTGCACCGCTAGTTCATTAACGTAGATGTTGAACAGTGTTGGACTCAGACTACAGCCCTGTCTCACTCCTCTCTTCTGACTGAAGAACTCTGTTTGTTTGGTGCCAATTCTTATTGCACATTTATTGTCCGAATACATCGATTTAATGATGTCATAAGCTTTACCCCCTATACCACTTTGTAGTAATTTGTAATAAAGTCCGTTGTGCCAAATAGAATCAAATGCTTTTTTGAAATCAACAAAGCATGCAAATATTTTCCCGTGTTTGGTGTGGGTCACGTGTTTATTGATTAGGGTGTGTAGGGTGTAAATGTGGTCTGTAGTTCTATAATTTGGAAGGAATCCAATCTGACTCTTGCTCAGGACATTGTGTTCGTTAAGGAAGTTTACAATTCTATTGTTTAAAATACTACTAAATAACTTCCCCAGATTACTGCTCACACAGATGCCTCTGAAATTATTTGGGTCCAGTTTGTCCCCACTTTTGTGAATTGGGGTAATAAGTCCTTGGCTCCAGATGTCAGGGCAACATCCGGAACTCAGTACGAGGTTGAATAATTTGAGCACGGCCGTCTGCAGGTCAGGTGTGCTGTGTTTCAGCATCTCTCCTAAGATGTTGTCTGCACCACAAGATTTTTTGCATTTTTGGTGTTTCAGTTTTTGGATTAATTCTTCATGTGTGATTGTGAAGTCCAGAGGATTCTGGTTATTTTTAATTGTGTTTTCATATATTTGTAGTTTGTGTTTGATCTGATTATAATTGTCATTTAGTTGTTTTGGTGGAATTTCTTTATACAAGTTTTGAAAGTGATTTTTCCAGATTTCTCCATTTTGGATCGGCAAATCTTGTTGTTTTGTTGTGCTCAAATTATTCCACAGATCCCAGAACTGATTTTGATTGATCGATTGTTCAATTTCATGTAAGCTTTTCTCTTCTGTCCTCTCCTCTCCTCTCTTCTCTTCTGTTCTCTTTTCTTCTCTCCTCTTCACTTCTCTCCTCTCTTCTCTTCTCTTCTCCTCTCTTCTCTTCTCTTCTCTTCTCTTCTCTCCTCTCTTCTCCTCTTCACTTCTCTCCTCTCTTCTCCTCTTCACTTCTCTCCTCTCTTCTCTTCTCTTCTCCTCTCCTCTCCTCTCCTCTCTTCTCTTCTCTTCTCTTCTCTTTTCTTCTCTCCTCTTCACTTCTCTCCTCTCTTCTCTTCTCTTCTCTTCTCTTCTCTTCTCTTCTCTTCTCTTCTCTCCTCTCTTCTCTTCTCTTCTCTTCTCTTCCCCTCCTCTCCTCTCTTCTCTTCTCTTCTCTTCTCTTCTCTTCTCTTCTCTTCTCTTCTCTTCTCTCATCTTCATCTTCTGAAGATTTGAAAGACATGACAATGTTTCCAGTTAGGGAACTGTGTCAAATCAAATCAACTCACTTTATTGTCACACTACTGGTGTACACGAGTGCAACAGCAGGTGAAATTCTTGTGTGCAGTTCCGAGCAACATAGCAGTCATGACAGTGACGAGACATAAACCACTTTACAATAAACAACATATTACACAAAACAATTTACATAACAAACTTACACAACAATTTACATAACAAATGTACACAATACACACAATGTAGAATACACACACTAGATACGGGTATAAATATATATAAATACATAAATATATCTCCTCTCCTCTCCTCTCTTCTCTTCTCTTCTCTTTTCTTCTCTCCTCTCCTGTTCACTTCTCTCCTCTCTTCTCTTCTCTTCTCTTCTCTTCTCTTCTCTTCTCTCTCCCTCCTCTCCTCTCTTCTCTTCTCTTCTCTTCTCTTCTCTCCTCTTCTCTCTTCTCTTCTCTTCTCTCCTCTTCTCTTTTCTTCTCTCCTCTCCTGTTCACTTCTCTCCTCCTCTCTTCTCTTCTCTTCTCTTCTCTTCTCTTCTCTTCTCTTCTCTTCTCTCCCCCCTCCCTCTCCTCTCTCTCTTCTCTTCTCTTCTCTTCTCTTCTCTTCTCTTCTCTTCTCTTCTCTCCCTCCTCTCCTCTCTTCTCTCTCTTCTCTTCTCTTCTCTTCTCTTCTCTTCTCTTCTTCTTCTTCTTTTCTTCTCTTCTCTTTCTCTTCTCTTCTCTTCTCTTCTCTTCTCTTCTCTTTTCTTCTCTCCTCTTCACTTCACTTCTCTCCTCTCTTCTCCTCTCCCCTCCTCTCCTCTCCTCTCTTTCTCTTCTCTTCTCTTCTCTTCTCTTCTCTTCTCTCCTCTCCTCTCCTCTCTTCTCTTCTCTTCTCTTCTCTTTTCTTCTCTCCTCTTCAACTTCTCTCCTCTCCTTCTCTTCTCCTCTCTTCTCTTCTCTTCTCTTCTCTTCTCTTCTCTCCTCTCCTCTCCTCTCTTCTCTTCTCTTTTCTTCTCTCCTCTTCACTTCTCTCCTCTCTTCTCTTCTCTTCTCTTCTCTTCTCTTCTCTCCTCTCTTCTCTTCTCTTCTCTCCCCTCCTCTCCTCTCCTCTCCTCTCCTCTCGACGAGTTCTATCATCATTTCTGGAACATTTTTGGGACAAGATTTTTATGAAGTAATAAAAGAGTGTTTTGAAAATGGTTGTCTTCCAAGCAGCTGTAGACAAGCAGTATTATCCCTGTTACCTAAAAAGGGTGATTTAGGTTTTTTGAAGAATTGGAGGCCTCTTTTATGTACGGATTATAAAATATTGACCAAATGTTTAGCTAAGAGGTTGAAATGCTATCTGGACACAATTATTCATAGTGATCAGACTTATTGTGTACCTGAGCAGATATAACAGTTATAATGGACAGATATGGACAGCTCTTACAAAGAGCATAAAAGTTATATGAAAAGGCATCCACTTCAAAGGTAAATTGGAGTAAGAGTGAAGGATATGCAATGGATAAATCAAAGGCTTCCAGAGTTACCGGCTGGATTAAAGTGGGGCAGAGAAGGTTTTAAGGCCCTGGGTTCTTCTAGGTTTCAGGAGAAAAACTGGGAGGGACTGCTGGAGAAGGAGGTGGCCCGATTGTCTCGATGGCGATGGCTTTTACCACAACTATCTTATAAGGGGAGAGTTTTGGTCATTAATAACTTGGCTGCTTCCACGCTATGACATAGGCTAATGGTGGTTGAACCGCCAGAAGAATTGGTGACTTCTATACAAAGGACACTAGTAGATTTTTTCTGGAATGGTAAACACTGGTTTCGGGCCGCACAACTTTATTTGCCTCCTTCTGAAGGAGGACAAGGCTTGATAGACATTAAAGTTCAAGTTTTCATACTGATTTCAGCACAAAAAAAAATTGGTGTAGAAAAGAACTGACATGGACCAGAACAGAATAAATCTTTCAAAATTAAAAGATTTTTTGAGATTCCTAAAAACTGGGTGATGGAGGAACCACTTTTTCATAATCCAGTGGTTCATGGTACACTGATGTCTTCTAGGAGTGTACAGGAGAATATGTTGAGAAGAAACTGCACTAAACTGAAGGATTTGGTCAATCCAGATGGTTGGAAGTCAGTGGAGGATGTAATGTACTTGACGGGACTGGAATCTCCACGTCTCGCCATGCGTTTTTTAGAAGAAATACGCTCCTTTTTGCCGGGTTTTTACAGAGAAGTTATCCAAAGAAAAGATCTGAAGGAACAGATTGATGTTATCCCTCAAAAGCTGTTAATTTGTTCTACTTATAACAACAGTATGTTGGAAGACCATCATATAGAGGATTCTGACACTTCTGAGACATGGTCAATTGAGGAAATGTCTAAAAAGGTATTCTATAACCTATGTGTCAAGACTGTTCATAAAGAGACACTGAAGGAACAGCTGCCATTGTGGTGGACAAGGTGCTTTGGGCTAACTTTCCTCTTGAGAGATCAGTGGAGGTCCCTGTGTAAGCTTCCAATAGAGAAGCGAACTGCAGATTTGCAGTGGAGATTATTCACAGGGCAATAGCAACAAACAGATATGTGGCTCACCTCAATCCTGCGGTAAGTGGGGAGTGTGGAGCCAAGACGAAACAAGACAACGATTGGAGGAGCTTTTTAGAGTTTTGACTGAATGGTTTAGAGGATTTGGTGAAACATTTCCTGAATGTACTTTTATAGGAGGTGTAAACTATAGAAGATCAAACAAGACAATTTTGTGTCTCCTGAACTATGTTATGGGTACAGCAAAATTAGCAGGAAAAACAAATTTCTGGGTCTAACTGGAGTGGATCAAGAGAGAATGTTGAAGGGGTTAATTGCAAATAGATTAAAAATTGAGTTAGCTTATTATGACTTGGTAGGAGACTTAATTACTTTTGAAGAAAAGTGGTGTGTAAGAGGAGTTTTATGTTGTATTTATGAGGGAGAATTTATTTGTAATTTTTAAAAGAATGTTTTTTTTTTTTTTAAATATTTGTACTAAAATGTTATGAGATAATGTGATATGAATGAGGAATTTGTTTAATGGACAATGATGCACTGAATGAGAATTGTATTTAATAAAGATGTTTAAACCTCTCTTCTCTCCTCTCTTCACTTCTCTTCTCTCCTCTCTTCACTTCTCTTCTCTCCTCTCTTCTCTTCTCTTCTCTTCACTTCTCTTCTCTTCTCTTCTCTCCTCTCTTCTCTTCTCTTCACTTCTCTTCTCTTCTCTTCTCTTCACTTCTCTTCTCTTCTCTTCTCTTCACTTCTCTCTTCTCTTCACTTCTCTTCTCTTCTCTTCTCTTCTCTTCTCGTCTTGACTCATCTCGTCCTATTTTGTCTTTCCTTGTCTGGACTTTTCATGTCTGATGTCGCATATTTATGTGAGGATTTATGCCTATATGTGTCTCATCACTTTATGTCTCGTTATCTCTTCATCATGTCTGACGCTCTCTCTCGCTGGTTGTAATCATCTCCTGTAGCGTCCATGAACATTGCATCCACAGCTGGTATAATCGGAGGGATTGTGGGTGTAATTGTGCTTTTGGGGATCATCGTCTTCTGCTGTCGTCGCTGCAAGAGGAAGGAGAAGGAGGAGGAATATGCCATGGGGTATGCTAGCAGAAGATGAACATCTCAGCCGCCATATGCTCAAACGTCTGCTAATGTTTCCTTCTGTGTTGTTTGACAGATCTCCTGAAGGAGGCGAATTCACTGACAAGGAGCCTGATGGAAAAGCTGATGATCACGAGGAACACGTCAACTATGAAGAGGAACGTCGTGTGAAAAGTGCAGCCAAACCTCAAGATCCACGTGACGACCGAAGCGAGAGAAGCTATGGTCGCCGAAGCGATTACGATGACCGGAAAGATCAGTACTCTGACAGGCAAGATGACCGTCGGGAGAGGTACGATCGTGACGACCATTACGATGATCGTCGAGATCGCTATGAGGATCGCAGCGATCGCTATGACGACCGACGGGACCGCTACAATGATCGGCGGGATCACAATGATGATCGCAATAGTGATCGCTATGACAGTCGCGACAGACCGCCGAGCATTCCGCTTAATAAACCCAAAGTCCCACGGAGCTAAGTTCAGTTAAGGCTTTATGCTGTTTGTTAAAATACATAGATGATAGAAAATTTGATCTATACTGAGATTTTAAAGAATGAAAGGCTTTTTATTAATGTAGGCTTCTACTGAACAAACCAGCCAACACATATCTAAGTTGCAAGCATATTTTCAGTCTCTTAAGTGTTTATTTTGTAAAGCAAGAAATGGACACAGTAAAAGGTTTAAATTTGTATATAAGCAGGACAACTGAGAAGCCCATTGGCTTGATGTATATTGATTTTTCTGATTGTGAAACACCATTATGTTTGAACACCTCTAATCTTTGGTATTGCTTATCAACAAATTTGCATGTATTTCTTTATTTTTAGACTTTGTGTAATATTTTCACTCTATAGTTGGTCATCTATATTTCCTGTAAAGTGTTTCTCAGTACAGAATGGTGATGATCTCTTATGAAAGTGGCCTGATTGTTTCATGATGACTGAATGGAATGATCGTGAGTGACAATCTTTGAGTTTCCTGCAGGCCATTTGGATTTCACCTATTATTAAATACTGTTTATTATTATTCTGAAACAGTTAACTTGGATCTCAGAGGAAATGTATTTGTCTGAGAATGTGAACATACATTTACTAATGAATCTAGATAGACACAAATAATCATATTGTTTTTTTGTATTTGATTTTTATTGTTTTTATTGATTTTGACATGAGATATTCTGATCTTGATTCCAGTGAAATGTGTTTATAAGCTGTTATATGAGAATCATTAAAGTTCAGAAATGAAAAATATTGGAGACCGGGGCTAGTTGTCACATTTTATTATAGTGTATATTTTATATGAGAGTAGAGTTCATTTGAAAGTAAGTTATTGTATAAGACACAAACCTTAAAGTCAAGATACAGTTCAATGGACACATGTTGACTCCTGAAATGGGGCATGTTGTCACATCTGCTGTATGACTGGAGATGAATATCTTTGTTTAAGATATGAAAATGAAAAAACATCCTCCTTTTCAGTTTTAACATCCTGAGAGCCGAGCGTTAGGATTTTCCATTTCCATTATTTATTTGTATCTAATTGCACCAAATAAAAAAAAATCTAAAACAAATAGTTTGTCCTCATATGTGGACAGCAGGACTCTGTTTTAAATAATATCAAGTTATAGAAAGTCAGATTTTTTTTTCATTGTTTATGTGTCCTGGAGTGTTAATTATTCATGTTGAGACGTTACAGACATCATCATAATTATTTCAGATTGAAAGTAACATCCAGCATCACCCAATCACTGTCAATCATGATCAAATAAATTGATCCATTATAAATGGTGAATCTATGTACTGATGATCATCGTCCCATGTGTGTCAAACATGTTGATCCAAACATCATCTGCAGCCTGAAACTGAACTTTTGATCAGATTTTAGGAGTGAACGCACTTAACTGCATAGAGAGATATAGGACGCTCCCTTGCTCCCTATTTAGTGCATGACTTAACCTCCAGTGTGCTGTCTGTCTGCACTGGTCTCAGAACAGTTATAGGAGAGCTATAGGATGCTCACTTGCTCCCTATTTATTGCATGACTTAACCTCCAGTGTGCTGTCTGTCTGCACTGGTCTCAGAACAGTTATAGGAGAGCTATAGGATGCTCACATGCTCCCTATTTAGTGCATGACTTAACCTCCAGTGTGCTGTCTGTCTGCACTGGTCTCAGAACAGTTATAGGAGAGTTATAGGATGCTCCCTTGCTCCCTATTTAGTGCATGACTTAACCTCCAGTGTGCCGTCTGTCTACACTGGTCTCAGAACAGTTATAGGAGAGCTATAGGATGCTCACTTGCTCCCTATTTAGTGCATGACTTAACCTCCAGTGTGCTGTCTGTCTGCACTGGTCTCAGAACAGTTATAGGAGAGCTATAGGATGCTCCCTTGCTCCCTATTTAGTGCATGACTTAACCTCCAGTGTGCCGTCTGTCTGCACTGGTCTCAGAACAGTTATAGGAGAGATATAGGATGCTCCCTTGCTCCCTATTTAGTGCATGACTTAACCTCCAGTGTGCTGTCTGTCTGCACTGGTCTCAGAACAGTTATAGGAGAGATATAGGAAAAAATGAAATGACCCACAGATGTGTTGTTGTTGTATGATGTTTTTTTTTTTTTTTTACTTTTGAGGGAATAATGTCCCCAAATCCTTGCATGTGGACACGGGGTCACACAAGGTTAAATATGTTATATGTAATGGCCACACCAGAGAATTTAATGAGTGAAATTATCATAAAAATCAAAATAATACATTAAACAGCACAAATGTAAAAGGCAAAATTCAATAAATACAATTATTGTTTTGGCCAACCAAAGAAATTAATTAATCATACAATATATTAATTATATAAAACTCATGTGACATTTATAAAAGAACCTTTCAGTTAAAATCCAATTTAATTTTATAATTGAATCTTGTCTCAGTGTTTCCCAATGTGCTTTTATTGTGTTTATTCGTTACTTTTATTTGCACATATATTTAAGTATTTATTTATATTTTTTGCAGAATTGGTCCTCCATACAATTCAAGGATAGAGACAGTTTGAACTCGATGTTTGAAACCAACATATAAAACCACTGCTAGAGAAAACGAGCATTTAAATTGATTTAAAAGCTATAAATATAAAGACCCAGTGACAACTAGCCCCGGTCTCCTCATACAGGCCACTTCACTGATAAACACACTAGAGGGCGAAATCATTCGATTCAAGCCTAATATCAAACTTTATACTTTTAATTAATCCATTGTTTAGAACACATCTTCATTTTTATGATTATTTTTTTTCTATCCGGTTTTGAGTGTTTCTCATAACGTTTAACTCTTTCTGAGATTTATTGTGTTTATGTGTGTTTAAAACACACACACACACACACACACACACACAAACATTCAATGTTATTTATAATTTATTTCGTGCCAAGACCAGGACAATAAAGAAAGAATCTTTAATTTTGTACAAACACGAATTCCTCACAAACCCGTGACAGTGTTGAAGGCGGATCGCGCGCCGCCCATTCAGTCCCGTTACACACCGACTCAACATTCCACGAGACACCAACGGAACACGAACATGAAGCGGAAAACACCAGACAAACACGCCGCAGATTCTCCAACGGATCATAAGACGGACGGATTTAATGTGATTTCACTTTTCAGATGCTGGATTTCACTCATGGCGTTCACAGGTGCGTCACTCTTCAAACACTTGCAGCAGGTTGTTTTCATTGTGTTTACATCATCAGTGTTTAATGTACATTAACTTCAATCACTGTGTTTACGTCATCGGCGTTTAATGTACATTAACTTCAGTCATTGTGTTTACATCATCAGTGTTTAATGTACATTAACTTCAGTCATTGTGTTTACGTCATCGGTGTTTAATGTACTTTAACTTCAATCACTGTGTTTACGTCATCGGCGTTTAATGTACATTAACTTCAGTCACTGTGTTTACGTCATCAGTGTTTAATGTACATTAACTTCAGTCACTGTGTTTACAACATCAGTGTTTAATGTACATTAACTTCAGTCACTGTGTTTACAACATCGGTATTTAATGTACATTAACTTCAGTCACTGTGTTTACAACATCGGTGTTTAATGTACATTAACTTCAATCACTGTGTTTACATCATCGGTGTTTAATGTACATTAACTTCAATCACTGTGTTTACAACATCGGTGTTTAATGTACATTAACTTCAATCACTGTGTTTACAACATCGGCGTTTAATGTACATTAACTTCAGTCACTGTGTTTACGTCATCGGCGTTTAATGTACATTAACTTCAGTCACTGTGTTTACAACATCAGCGTTTAATGTACATTAACTTCAGTCACTGTGTTTACATCATCAGCGTTTAATGTACATTAACTTCAGTCACTGTGTTTACAACATCAGCGTTTAATGTACATTAACTTCAGTCACTGTGTTTACAACATCAGCGTTTAATGTACATTAACTTCAGTCACTGTGTTTACAACATCAGCGTTTAATGTACATTAACTTCAGTCACTGTGTTTACGTCATCAGTGTTTAATGTACATTAACTTCAGTCACTGTGTTTACGTCATCGGTGTTTAATGTACATTAACTTCAATCACTGTGTTTACAACATCGGTGTTTAATGTACATTAACTTCAATCACTGTGTTTACAACATCGGTGTTTAATGTACATTAACTTCAATCACTGTGTTTACAACATCGGTGTTTAATGTACATTAACTTCAATCACTGTGTTTACAACATCGGCGTTTAATGTACATTAACTTCAGTCACTGTGTTTACGTCATCGGCGTTTAATGTACATTAACTTCAGTCACTGTGTATACGTCATCGGCGTTTAATGTACATTAACTTCAGTCACTGTGTTTACGTCATCGGCGTTTAATGTACATTAACTTCAGTCACTGTGTATACGTCATCGGCGTTTAATGTACATTAACTTCAGTCACTGTGTATACAACATCGGTGTTTAATGTACATTAACTTCAATCACTGTGTTTACAACATCGGTGTTTAATGTACATTAACTTCAGTCACTGTGTTTATGTCATCGGCGTTTAATGTACATTAACTTCAGTCACTGTGTTTACAACATCAGTGTTTAATGTACATTAACTTCAGTCACTGTGTTTACATCATCAGTGTTTAATGTACATTAACTTCAGTCACTGTGTATACGTCATCAGTGTTTAATGTACATTAACTTCAATCACTGTGTTTACAACATCGGTGTTTAATGTACTTTAACTTCAATCACTGTGTTTACGTCATCAGTGTTTAATGTACATTAACTTCAATCACTGTGTTTACAACATCGGTGTTTAATGTACATTAACTTCAGTCACTGTGTTTACATCATCAGTGTTTAATGTACATTAACTTCAGTCACTGTGTTTACAACATCGGTGTTTAATGTACATTAACTTCAGTCACTGTGTTTACGTCATCGGTGTTTAATGTACATTAACTTCAGTCACTGTGTATACGTCATCGGTGTTTAATGTACATTAACTTCAATCACTGTGTTTACAACATCGGTGTTTAATGTACTTTAACTTCAATCACTGTGTTTACGTCATCGGTGTTTAATGTACTTTAACTTCAATCAATGTGTTTACGTCATCGGTGTTTAATGTACATTAACTTCAGTCACTGTGTTTACATCATCAGTGTTTAATGTACATTAACTTCAGTCACTGTGTTTACAACATCAGTGTTTAATGTACATTAACTTCAGTCACTGTGTTTACAACATCGGTGTTTAATGTACATTAACTTCAGTCACTGTGTTTACGTCATCGGTGTTTAATGTACATTAACTTCAATCACTGTGTTTACGTCATCGGTGTTTAATGTACATTAACTTCAGTCACTGTGTTTACGTCATCGGTGTTTAATGTACATTAACTTCAGTCACTGTGTTTACCACATCGGTGTTTAATGTACATTAACTTCAGTCACTGTGTTTACGTCATCGGTGTTTAATGTACATTAACTTCAGTCACTGTGTTTACGTCATCGGCGTTTAATGTACATTAACTTCAGTCACTGTGTTTACGTCATCGGCGTTTAATGTACATTAACTTCAGTCACTGTGTATACGTCATCGGCGTTTAATGTACATTAACTTCAGTCACTGTGTTTACGTCATCGGCGTTTAATGTACATTAACTTCAGTCACTGTGTTTACGTCATCGGCGTTTAATGTACATTAACTTCAGTCACTGTGTTTACGTCATCGGCGTTTAATGTACATTAACTTCAGTCACTGTGTATACGTCATCGGCGTTTAATGTACATTAACTTCAGTCACTGTGTATACGTCATCGGCGTTTAATGTACATTAACTTCAGTCACTGTGTTTACGTCATCGGCGTTTAATGTACATTAACTTCAGTCACTGTGTATACGTCATCGGCGTTTAATGTACATTATCTTCAGTCACTGTGTTTACGTCATCGGCGTTTAATGTACATTAACTTCAGTCACTGTGTTTACAACATCGGCGTTTAATGTAGATTAACTTCAGTCACTGCGTTTACAACATCGGCGTTTAATGTACATTATCTTCAGTCACTGCGTTTACGTCATCGGCGTTTAATGTACTTTAACTTCAGTCACTGCGTTTACGTCATCGGCGTTTAATGTACATTAACTTCAGTCACTGCGTTTACGTCATCGGCGTTTAATGTACATTAACTTCAGTCACTGCGTTTACGTCATCGGCGTTTAATGTACATTAACTTCAGTCACTGTGTTTACGTCATCGGCGTTTAATGTACATTAACTTCAGTCACTGTGTATACGTCATCGGCGTTTAATGTACATTAACTTCAGTCACTGTGTATACGTCATCGGCGTTTAATGTACATTAACTTCAGTCACTGTGTTTACGTCATCGGCGTTTAATGTACATTAACTTCAGTCACTGTGTATACGTCATCGGCGTTTAATGTACATTATCTTCAGTCACTGTGTTTACGTCATCGGCGTTTAATGTACATTAACTTCAGTCACTGTGTTTACAACATCGGTGTTTAATGTAGATTAACTTCAGTCACTGTGTTTACGTCATCGGTGTTTAATGTACATTATCTTCAGTCACTGTGTTTACGTCATCGGCGTTTAATGTACTTTAACTTCAGTCACTGCGTTTACGTCATCGGCGTTTAATGTACATTAACTTCAGTCACTGTGTTTACGTCATCGGCGTTTAATGTACTTTAACTTCAGTCACTGCGTTTACGTCATCGGCGTTTAATGTACATTAACTTCAGTCACTGCTCTTAAACATGCATAGATTATACTAGCGGTAGATTGTTGAATTAAAGAGGAGATCTTCTTGTTAAACTTGTATTTTTAACTGCACATTCACTTCATCAGCTTTCTTCATGTCCTTGTTTCATATGAATGTTTTTGATGAAAGACATTGAAGAAACTGGTATGTGAGGATTCTGATTTCCCAAGTATTACAAGAGATCCAGATTACAGCTGTTTTTATTGTAAATTTATATTCAGTATATATATATATTATATTCTGATATACATCAGTAGTTGAAATTGTTACATTTGTCACAGCT
>JAVLUX010000006.1:55725000-55747500 GCA_032164185.1 Moxostoma hubbsi
CATCACATTATACACAGATGTGAACTGTAGGTGGCGCTGTAACACATTCCATCACATTATACACAGATGTGAACTGTAGGTGGCGCTCTAACACATTCCATCACATTATACACAGATGTGAACTGTAGGTGGCGCTGTAACACATTCCATCACATTATACACAGATGTGAACTGTAGGTGGCGCTCTAACACATTCCATCACATTATACACAGATGTGAACTGTAGGTGGCGCTCTAACACATTCCATCACATTATACACAGATGTGAACTGTAGGTGGCGCTCTAACACATTCCATCACATTATACACAGATGTGAACTGTAGGTGGCGCTCTAACGCATTCCATCACAATACACAGATGTGAACTGTAGGTGGCGCTGTAACACATTCCTTCACATTATACAGATGTGAACTGTAGGTGGCGCTGTAACACATTCCATCACATTATACAGATGTGAACTGTAGGTGGCGCTCTAACACATTCCATCACATTATACAGATGTAATAATAATAATACATTTTATTTGTAATGCGCCTTTCTCAGACTCAAGGCGCTACAGCATGTACAAAACAAAATAATCAAACATGTAAATAAAAATATATGTAGAAGAAGAATAAATACATAAAAATAATACAATTATAAATTGAAAACTTGACTAAAAAGATGTGTCTTAAGAAGTTTCTTAAAACAGTCCACAGAAGCAGCATCCCTAATACATGAGGGTAGTGTGTTCCATAGCTTAGGCGCGTTATAGGAAAAGGACCTTCCCCCCATGGTTTTTAGTTTACAACGAGGCTGACACAAAGAGAAAGAGCCTGCAGAGCGGAGAGAGCGAGCAGGAGTGGATGGAGTAACCAAATCACATATGTAATTTGGAGCCAACCCATGTACTGCTTTATAAGTTAAAATCAGAATTTTAAAATGAATACGTGACTGAACTGGAAGCCAATGCAGTTGCTGGAGCACGGGTGTAATGTGTTGGCGTGAGGATGTATGAGTCAAAACACGTGCGGCAGAGTTCTGTATATATTGCAACGTCCTAATAGAATTTGCTGGTAAACCCGCAAAAAGAGAGTTACAATAATCTAGCCTTGATGTAATGAAGGCATGGATAAGCCTCTCTGCATCAGGCCTAGAGAGAAATGGTCTAATGCGTGCAATGTTCCTCAGATGGAAAAAAGCAACCTTTATGTTTTTAAAATGTGAATTAAAAGTTAGCTGGCCATCAAAAATCACGCCAAGGTTACGCACCTGGCCAGAAGGGGACAATTGTGTATTGTCTACTGAAATTTTAAAATCCTTACATTTACTGACATTAATTGGAGTGCCAATTAATAAGACTTCAGTTTTGGAGCAGTTTAGTTTTAGAAAGTTGAGTTTCATCCACGCTTTAATTTCCAATAAACAGTCAGAAAGTTTTGAAGAGGAAGAATTAAGATCAGGCTGAGAGCTGATATAAATCTGGGTGTCATCCGCGTAACAGTGAAAGCTCAGGCCATACTTCCTAATGATCTGCCCAAGAGGCAGCATATAAACACTAAATAAAACCGGACCCAAAACTGACCCCTGAGGGACACCCTGACACAAAGGCACAGTCAGAGATCTGTTAGAACCCAGGTAGACAAATTGGGAACGATCTGAGAGGTAAGATTTAAACCAATTTAACACAGTTCCAGACAGACCGGTCCACATATGCAATCTATCCAATAATATGCTGTGACATATGGTATCGAATGCAGCCTTAAGGTCTAACAAAACCAAAATGCCACAAGCCCCAGAATCGGCTATAACGAGGAGGTCATTCAGGATCCTGACTAGAGCAGTCTCTGTACTGTGTCCAGATCTAAACCCAGATTGAAAATTTTCTAGTAGGCTATTCATACAGAGATGAGTATGGAGTTGGCCAACAACCACACGCTCAAGCACTTTTGCCAAGAAAGGTAAATTAGAGATGGGTCGATAATTTGACATATCGGTGATATCACTCCCAGGCTTTTTAAGAACTGGCGTAACTGCAGCCATTTTTAGAGCAGAAGAGACATTCCCTGTATTGAGTGAAGCATTTACAATAGCAATGATGTGGGGCACAATGACAGGCAGACAGTTTTTCAAAACAGTCGTAGGTAGTGGATCAAGTATGCATGTAGTAGAATTCATTGACAAAACAAGTTTAGAAATAAAATCAAAATCAACAGTACTGAAACTTGAAAAAGCAAGACCAGAGAGATTAGGAGAATGCACCTCAACAAACTCAGACGCATCCTCACAGGCAATGGCGTTATAAATATTCTCAATCTTAGATGAAAAATAATTGAGAAATGCATTACACTGCTCAATGGTAGAACAGTTTAAGTTACTGGGAGGTTTAATTAGATTATTGACTGTTCTAAACAGAACTCTGGGATTTGAGATGTTACTACTAATAATAGTAGAATAATATGCCACTTTTGCAGCTTTAAGAGCTTTATGATACTCAATCTGATGCTGATCAAACATCGATCTATGAACTGTTAGGCCAGATTTTTTATATTTCCATTCCAACTGCCTGCCTATCGCCTTCAATTTGCGCAATTCAGATGTATACCAAGGAGATGATCTCTTAAAAGAAACAACACGTTTTTTCAAAGGGGCAAACTCATCCAGAATAGATGTAAGAGCAGCATTATACTGGTCAATAGAGGCCGCAACTGGCAAATCACCCATAGCATGACTAATAAGATCAAGATCAATATCACTTATTTTCCTAAAACAGATAACATGTTCTTTCACTGTCTGCAAAGAAGGAGGAGTTAGATTGAACGTGAGGAGCTTATGATCACTTATACATACATCAGTACACTCAAGTTGTTCAATAAGTACTCCGGAGATGCAAACCAGATCTAATATCTGTCCGTGTTTGTGTGTCGGAAAATTAACATGCTGAGTGAAGTTATGACATTCTAGTGTTTCCGTGAAACACACAGCATTATTGCAAGCCATATTGTCAACATGAATATTAAAGTCACCAGTTAAAAGAGTAACTGGACAGAGTGCACTAGCAAGTGTCAAACACTCAGTAAATTCAGAAAAAAATACAGAATTAAATTTGGGAGGACGATAAATATTTAACACAATAACTGATGAGAGACCATTCAGCTTAAAGGCCAAGCATTCAAATGATGAAAAGCACGGCAATGAAACCTCAGTTACAGCAACATCAGATCTGTAAATGACAGCAAGACCGCCACCTCTACCGGTGGAGCGGGGCCGGTCAAGATACGTGTAGCCAGGCAGAGCACACATATTTAGATTGAAATAGTCATTTGGCTGATGCCACGTTTCACAAAGGCAGAAAAAGTCCAGTTTTTTATCCAAGACAATGTCACAAAGTAAAGCCGCTTTATTGTTTATAGAGTGAGTGTTCAGGTGTGCAAACCTGATCGTATCAAGACGGACACCCCAGCTGGATGGAGTAGATTTCTGGAGGTAGGAGAAGTTAGCAAGGCAGACATGACGCAAAGATAAATGGCGGCGATCCAAACGCCTTTTCGACCAAACTGAGATTATACCGGCTCCGCTTGAATGCAGATTCCAGCGGGAGCCACGATGAACGTATTTTGGCCGGCGGAGAAGTTGTAGCGATCGCAGTTTTTCCCAAACACCAGTCGCAGGGGGCGCAAGATGACTAAGCTGTAAAAGTTCCATAGCAGAGTATTTCAGCATAATGCAGCCTGGGAGGTCGAAATAAATCTTGTCGTAAACTCCAAATAATGCCAGTATAAAAACAAATAAAATCCAGCAAGGACGCATATTAGCAGCAGGTAACATCAGCCGATATAGAACCAGTCAACAGCACCATAAAATAAACAATTTAACGTGCTGATGGAGAAGCGGCAGCCACAATTGCGCCAGCGTCCTCTCCTCACCAAAGCAACCAAGGGATAACAGCGACCTAGATGTGAACTGTAGGTGGCGCTCTAACACATTCCATCACATTATACAGATGTGAACTGTAGGTGGCGCTCTAACACATTCCATCACATTATACAGATGTGAACTGTAGGTGGAGCTCTAACACATTCATCACAATACACAGATGTGAACTGTAGGTGGCGCTCTAACACATTCCATCACAATACACAGATGTGAACTGTAGGTGGCGCTCTAACACATTCCATCCCAATACACAGATGTGAACTGTAGGTGGCGCTCTAACGCATTCCATCACAATACACAGATGTGAACTGTAGGTGGCTCTCTAACACATTCCATCACATTATACAGATGTGAACTGTAGGTGGCGCTCTAACGCATTCCATCACAATACACAGATGTGAACTGTAGGTGGCTCTCTAACACATTCCATCACATTATACAGATGTGAACTGTAGGTGGCGCTCTAACGCATTCCATCACAATACACAGATGTGAACTGTAGGTGGCGCTCTAACACATTCCATCACATTATACAGATGTGAACTGTAGGTGGCTCTCTAACACATTCCATCACATTATACAGATGTGAACTGTAGGTGGCGCTCTAACGCATTCCATCACAATACACAGATGTGAACTGTAGGTGGCGCTCTAACACATTCCATCACATTATACAGATGTGAACTGTAGGTGGCTCTCTAACACATTCCATCACAATACACAGATGTGAACTGTAGGTGGCGCTCTAACACATTCCATCACAATACACAGATGTGAACTGTAGGTGGCGCTCTAACACATTTCATCACATTATACAGATGTGAACTGTAGGTGGAGCTCTAACACATTCCATCACATTATACAGATGTGAACTGTAGGTGGCGCTCTAACACATTCCATCACATTATACAGATGTGAACTGTAGGTGGAGCTCTAACACATTCCATCACATTATACAGATGTGATCTGTAGGTGGCGCTCTAACACATTCCATCACAATATACAGATGTGAACTGTAGGTGGCGCTCTAACACATTTTATCCCTCACAGATGTGCTCGTCCATAGACATTCAGTCTAATGTTCAGTTCAAGCACCAGTTTCAGTTCATTGACTATCTCGGCCTCTGAGTGGACCACAAGCTCAATCTAGGGGTCATTAGAAAGCTGAGATCCTCCCCTTTGTGATGATATAACACATTTCATCAATAGTTGATTAGATATTTTTCAGATGATTTGTTTTCCATGCTTTTCCAGCTGGATGGCATATTTTATTCTGGACATCTGAGATATAACATTGAATTATTCACACAAGCTCTCAGACAACTCAACGATGGCAATTTTTTTTTTTGAAAACTGCCTAATGTCAAAGCAGATATCTTTTTTTTTTTTTTGGCAATTTGTTGCTTACAGCAGCAGTTAAAAGAACAGTTGTATTTGATGACTTACAGAAATCATATTTCATATTGTGAATCTTTTGAACTGTGATATTAGTGCAACAAAATAATGTTTTTTTATATATGACTTGTATGTCCATTTAGGTGCTACTTGAAAGACTTTTCAATTCAGATTAATAATTCTACTATATGACCTCTCGGTGGCGCTAATTTGTGACGAGAATGTTTTCAGGACTTATTTTGTTGTTTTAAATAACATAAATGCCAAAGGGATGGTTACCTATGAAAAGTTCAGATTCAAAGCTTTCAAACGACTCCTCATATGCCTGAATTATGTGGGCAAAGACTTGAGCATTTACACTTTTTTCACAACATAGTGCCCCCTTTTAGGCCTGCTGGCGAGAAAGCAGAGTTGAAGAGGTTAATGATGTTTGTTGACAATTTGTTCTGTCTGAATCTCTTGTCTCTCAGATGTGTGGTGGTGTGATGCCGTGCAGGTGTCGGTGCGTGATGACCGGCGGTTTGCGATGCTCTTTCAGTCAGTGGTTTTGCCGTGTCAGTACACGAGCATCTCGTCTCAGACTCCGGTGATCCAATGGTGGTACAAGTCTTACTGTCGCGATCACACCCGTGATGCCCTCCGTTTCCCCAACACGCTGCCACTGCAGGGCTCTGAGCTTGGCTCTTCAGGTCACCTGGACTGTGGCGACAGCGGCCGGACGGTTCGTATCGTAGCATCTGGCCACGGCTCGTCCATCACCCTCGCTGAGCACTACAAGGGCCGTGACATCTCCATCATTAACAGTAATTCATCACATTTACTCTCATTTCACATGTGTTCAGTGTTAAAACCTGACTATTTACATGCTGCTCGTTTCCATTCAGTGACCAGAAAAAACAACAACAAATGACAGAAAGTATCATAAATTAGTCCATACAACTATATTCCATTTAAATTGGTGCTTTGAGACCACAACAGGTTTGATGTGAACAATGTAATTTGATCTCGTGTGTCTGATGCTCACATTATTCATTGACTTGAAAACATCTCTTCTGTGTTTAACATGTTTTCAGTTACTGAGTTGAAAGTCCTGTTGATACTTTTTATGGAGCTAAAAGTTAAAAATGTCATGTGGTGTAACCGTCAGTAAAACAAAATCACTCTCATTAAAAGCTGTAATTTGTAAAATAATGTTTTAGTAATATTTCTTTTGAAAAAATTGGCAGTGAAGCAGTTTTGTTTTAAAATATTCTAAATATTTGGAAAACTTTTGTCTACCAAAACAAAGTCACGTAGTGTAACCAACATGCAGGTAGCCATTCTGTTGTCATGTGAAAAAACTTAAAACAGAGAGGACGAATTTAGACCCTAAAGTGTGTGTAAAGTTATAGATATTAAAATAAAATTGAGAACAGGACTTAATAAACATATCTGAAGAGTTTGTAGTCCAAGAATTGATGCATTTCTATGCCCAGCCTTATTTTATAGAGAGTTTTTGGACTGGTGCCAGTTCACAGTGGACGGAGTTACCCGCACGATGCCGAAAATAGAAAACATCTAGGTTACGGATGTAACCTCCATTCCCTGATGAAGGGAACAAGAAGTTGTGTCGAAGAAGTGACACTAGGGGTCTCTCTTGAGCGCCAAATATACCTCGGATCTATGATAAAAGGCCAATGAGAAGTTGGCAGACAGAATTTGCATACCCCGCCCCCGGACATACGGGTATAAAAGCGGGAGTTCATTCAGGATTTTTCTGAGGAGCCGGAAATGGTCCGGCCACTACAGTGGCTCGGCTCAGCGACGTGGCCGGGAGGACACGACGTCTCGTTCCTTCTATCAGGGAACGGAGGTTACATCCATAACCTAGACGTTCCCCGTCTATTGCTCACTTCGACGTTGTGTCGAAGAAGCGACACTAGGGGTCCAATTTAAATCACGCCATGCGCTGAGCCGTGTACGTGTTCTGCTGACACAGGAGAGGGCAGGTATTTTACTTGTAACGGCAACCAGCTGTGTCAGACTGCACGTACCCTTCCCCAATGCCCCACAAAAGTCGTCGGAAACCTTCTGGTTACCCGAGGCAGGGGAACAAGGCAACGCTTGCCAACCTGAGAACGGGCCAAGTCTGTCTGGGCCTCTTTTCTCTCTATGTTTCTCCGCATAGAGCAAGAATGGCCGGGACCCTTACACGCATCGAGGGAAGGGGGTCAGACCCGTAAGGGGGGGGGCACGGCCTGCGTGTGATAGGCCAATGAAATGGCGTCCACTACCCAGTGGGAAAGCCTCTGTTTGGAGACAGCGTTCCCTTTGCCAAAGCAGACAAAGAACTGCTCAGAACATCTATACCTCTGTGTGCGGTGACATGTGGCGGGAGCGTACGCCGCCTTGGCGATTTATGTACGCTACCACGGTGGTGCTGTCTGACCTGACTAGGAAATGTTTGTCCCGAACTAATGGGAGGAACTTCCGCAGGGCAAAGAAAACAGTCAGCAACTCTAGGCAGTTGATGTGCCAGCGCAGCGAGGCCCCTTTCCAATGGACTGCGGCTGCGTGCTCGTTGCACACGGCGCCCCAACCCGATCTGGAGGCGTTGGTCATGACCAGGACCATTCGGGACACCTGCTGCAAGGGTACTCCTGCCTGTAAAAAGCAAAGGTCTGTCCAGGGTTTGAATGTTTGGCGGCAGGCGGGGGTGATCGTCACACGGTGCGTGCCGCGGCGCCATGCTCGTCTCGGGACTCGGGTCTGAAGCCAGTGCTAAAGCGGTATCATATGCATCAACCCCAGCTGTGCGACCGCCCCGGAATATGCCATATGCCCCAGAAGCCTTTGGAAAAGTTTTAAAGGGACCGATGTGCCTGGCCTGAGAGTGGCGAGACATCTCGGCACTGACTGCGCACGCTCGTTGGTGAGACGTGCTGACGTTGAGACCGAGTCTAACTCCATGCCGAGAAAAGAGATGCTCTGAACCGGGAAGATCTTGCTCTTTTCCCAGTTGACCTGAAGCCCCAAGCGGCTGAGGTGCCTGAGCACCTGGTCTCTGTGAGCCTAACTTGCCTAATGGCCAGTCTGCTTACACCCTCGAGCCCCCTGAGCTGGATGATGAGGTCACCGCTGCATTGGAAAGCATTCTGTGTCAGTTTGGACAAGGAACAAGTCACTCTGGTGGCCCCCTACTGGCCCACACAGACTTGGTTCTCGGATCTAACATTCCTCGCGACAGCCCTTCCCTGGCGAATTTCCCTGAGGAAGGATCTTTTTCTCAGGGACGGGGCACTCTCTGGCTAACCAAGCCAGAGCTCCCTCTACCAGGCAACTTTACGCCCTAAAGTGCCGTTTGTTTGAGATTTGGCGTTCTTCGCGATCTGAAGACCCGCAGAGATGCGCAGTCGGGTCAATGCTCTCATTTCTACAGGAGAGGCTGGAGGGGAGGCTGTCCGCCTCCACCTTGTAGGTTCATGTAGCCGCCATATCGGCTCACAAAGACGCAGTGAACGGTAAGTCCCTAGGGAAGCACAATCTGATTATCAGGTTCCTTAAAGGGATACGGAGGTTGGGGAAGTCTGGTGCAGCCTGTCGTTTTGGCACGCAACTGCCTGCTCACACCTGCATCAGCAGCGCACGTACATGGTTCAATGCATGGCTTGAATGAATAAGGACCCCTAGTGTCGCTTCATTCGACACAACATCGAAGTGAGCGACAGACGGGGAACATCTAGGTTACTGTTGTAACCTCTGTACTCTGATGGAGGGAACGAGACATGTGTCCCCCTGGCCACGATGCTGAACGAGCCACTGGTATGGCCGAACCTTATTCTCGGCTCCTCAGTGCAAAACCTGAATGGACAGATGCACGATTCCATCCTTTTATACCCGTATGTCAGGGGGCGGGACATGCAAATTCTGTCTGCCAATTTCTCATTGGCCTTTTCTCAAGTTCAGAGTTAACCAAGGCCTTCAAAGAAGTCCCATAGTGTCGCTTCATCCGACACAATGTCTCGTTCCCTCCATCAGGGAACAGAGGTTACAACAGTAACCTAGACGTTATGGGCTACGTTTATAATAGTTTTATGGTGCTTTTTCATTATTGGTTTGGAAAAGAGCAGCATGAACATTCTTATTGTGTTCCAAAGAAGTATGAAAGCCAAATGGGTTTGGAACAACAGTAGTGTGAATAAATGATGATAGAATGTAAATTTTTTGTAGAACTAGTTAGTGAAACACTCATGATGAGTTTAAGGTGCCGGTGCAGAGCTGCAGTTTTCTGGTTTGGTGCTGGCACTGGCACTGGCACTGGCACCCTTCTGGTGTAAAAGCACACAGACATCCATAAAACAACGTCTTGCTCTGTAGTTTAGTGCTCTAGTGAGTGCACTCATCAGTACAGCCGTGTGTGTGTGTTTCTGTGTCACTCCAGACAGGAAGTGCTATTCATTGTACTCCCATTTCCTCTTCCTGTAATCAGTGTGTTTATTTGCTCCAGTGGCCACAGGAATGATTGTCTGTTCCTCCCACCTGTGACACAAACAAACTCCTCAAATAAAGAGGAAATCGCTTCAGTGTGACTTATTCACATTCTTACAGCGTTGACTTTCTAATTTAAAGAAGTTTGCAGGTTCAGATGAACTTCAGCTCTGTTGTCTATATTTGAGGGATAATGTCTTTTAGCACAGAGAATAATTTACTTGTTAAAAGCACAAATGCTGACGGCACACTGACAGTGGAAGTCTATGGGGCAACTGTACCAGAGGGGTTAAAAGCAGAAGAATGAAGCTTGAAGTTTTGGTTGAAAAAAAAAGAAAAGAAAGAAAAGAATAATTATGCTGAAAACAGAAAGTGTCTTAAATCATTGTTTTTGAGGTGTGTATCATATGAACATCACAGTGTGTGTGGACTTGATGAAAGATTCTATACAGTAACTTTAAATCTCGTGTTCACATGTGTAATATTGAAGTCTTAATCCGTATTTTAATGTGTACTTCGGTTGTAAATGCCTCACTGGTTTTGCCTCTTAGTTTTTGTAAATTCTAATGACTTTCTGTCAGTACAGCTTAACTTTTGATCCGGAACATTCCTTTAACACTCTTTATGTGGCCCGGAGTTATTACAGTTAAACATTCATGTTAAAGAGAGACAATTATTCTCTGTAATTTGCATTTGAAAGAACTTGGTGACATTTACACACATACATTACAGGAGAATCTGTGAAAAACAAGCAGAGCTATAAATTATTGTAATGTTTCTCTACTGGAAACAAGCCAGATCTCTCTCTCTCTCTCTCTCTCTCTCTCTCTCTCTCTCTCTCTCTCTCTCTCCCCATGTCTCTCTATGTTTCTCTCTATGTCTCTCTCTCTCTCTCAATTCAATTCAATTCAATTCAATTCAAAGGGGCTTTATTGGCATGAATGTAAACAATACAATATTGCCAAAGCAGAGGCTGTGTAAAAACAGAACTACACCTTAATCTAAAATTAATAAATTTGACAAATATAAAAATAAATAATAAAAATAAATACAGAACAGGTTCAGAACTGCTGAAGACCACAGTGTTTAAATAACTGACATATACTTAAACATACATGAATATACACACATAAACTGAGGGTCACTGTGGTGGACATTGGGGTGGCACACGGGGGTAAAACACATAATTCTCCGTGTCTCTCTATGTTTCTCTCTATGACTCTCTCTCTCGCTCTCTCTCTCTCTCTCTCTCTCTCTCTCTCTCTCTCTCTCTCTCTCTCTCTCTCTCTCTATTCAATTTCAATTTAAGTACTTTATTGACATGATTGTGTACAATATTGCCAAAGCATTAATACACAAAACAGATAATGACAAGACAAATAATAATAATAAAATTGTAACAAATAACAATAAAGATATAATTAAAAAAGGTGCCAGGTAATGAATCAAATAAAAACTATAATAACAATATACACTATACAATATAAAATAAAATACGCATTTAACAGGACATTATGAACATAAGAGAATACAAGTACTGTGACTGAAGTATATTAAGGCAGTGATTGGTCCTCCCCCATTAACACCAGCATCTGATCTGATCTCCCCCAGTAACACCAGTATCTGATCTGACCTCCCCCAGTAACACCAGCATCTGATCTGATCTCCCCCAGTAACACCAGCATCTGATCTGACCTCCCCCAGTAACACCAGCATCTGATCTGTTCTCCCCCAGTAGCACCAGCATCTCATTTGATCTCCCCCAGTAACACCAGCATCTCATTTGATCTCCCCCAGTAACACCAGCATCTGATCTGATCTCCTCCAGTAACACCAGCATCTGATCTGATCTCCCCCAGTAACACCAGCATCTGATCTGATCTCCCGCAGCAACACCAGCATCTGATCTGACCTCCCCCAGTAACACCAGCATCTGATCTGATCTCCCCCAGTAACACCAACATCTGATCTGATCTCCCCCAGTAACACCAACATCTGATCTGATCTCCCCCAGTAACACCAGCATCTGATCTGATCTCCCCCAGTAACACCCAGCATCTGACCTGATCTCCCCCAGTAACACCAGCATCTGATCTGATCTCCCCCAGTAACACCAGCATCTGATCTGATCTACCCCAGTAACACCAGCATCCGATCTGATCTCCCCCAGTAACACCAGCATCCGATCTGATCTCCCCCAGTAATGCTAGCATCCGATCTGATCTCCCCTAGTAACACCAGCATCTGATCTGATCTCCCCCAGTAACACCAGCATCTGATCTGATCTCCCTCAGTAACACCAGCATCTGATCTGATCTCCCTCAGTAACACCAGCATCCGATCTGATCTCCCCCAGTAACACCAACATCTGATCTGATCTCCCCCAGTAACACCAGCATCTGATCTCCTCCAGTAACACCAGCATCTGATCTGATCTCCCTCAGTAACACCAGCATCTGATCTGATCTCCCCCAGTAACGCCAACATCTGATCTGATCTCCCCCAGTAACACCAGCATCTGATCTCCTCCAGTAACACCAGCATCTGATCTGATCTCCCCCAGTAACACCAGCATCTGATCTCCTCCAGTAACACCAGCATCTGATCTGATCTCCCCCAGTAACACCAGCATCTGATCTCCTCCAGTAACACCAGCATCTGATCTGATCTCCTCCAGTAACACCAGCATCTGATCTGATCTCCCCCAGTAACACCAGCATCTGATCTCCTCCAGTAACACCAACATCTGATCTGATCTCCCCCAGTAACACCAGCATCTGATCTGATCTCCCCCAGTAACACCAGCATCTGACCTGATCTCCCCCAGTAACACCAGCATCTGATCTGATCTCCCCCAGTAACACCAGCATCCGATCTGATCTCCCCCAGTAACACCACCATCTGATCTGATCTCCCCCAGTAACGCTAGCATCCGATCTGATCTCCCCTAGTAACACCAGCATCTGATCTGATCTCCCCCAGTAACACCAGCATCTGATCTGATCTCCCTCAGTAACACCAGCATCTGATCTGTTCTCCCTCAGTAATGCCAGCATCCGATCTGATCTCCCTCAGTAACGCCAGCATCCGATCTGATCTCCCCCAGTAACGCCAGCATCCGATCTGATCTCCCCCAGTAATGCCAACATCTGATCTGATCTCCCCCAGTAACACCAGCATCTGATCTCCTCCAGTAACACCAGCATCTGATCTGATCTCCCCCAGTAATGCCAGCATCTGATCTGATCTCCCCCAGTAACGCCAGCATCCGATCTGATCTCCCCCAGTAACGCCAGCATCCGATCTGATCTCCCCCAGTAACGCCAACATCTGATCTGATCTCCCCCAGTAACACCAGCATCTGATCTCCTCCAGTAACACCAGCATCTGATCTGATCTCCCCCAGTAACGCCAGCATCCGATCTGATCTCCCCCAGTAACGCCAACATCTGATCTGATCTCCCCCAGTAACACCAGCATCTGATCTCCTCCAGTAACACCAGCATCTGATCTGATCTCCCCCAGTAACACCAGCATCTGATCTCCTCCAGTAACACCAGCATCTGATCTGATCTCCCCCAGTAACGCCAGCATCCGATCTGATCTCCCCCAGTAACGCCAGCATCGGATCTGATCTCCCCCAGTAACGCCAGCATCTGATCTGATCTCCCCCAGTAACACCAGCATCATCCGTGTCACAGTGAGCACAGATTCTGTCTGTCTGTCTGTCTGTCTCGACCCGTGTCACAGTGAGCACAGACTCAATCTGTCTGTCTGTCTGTCTCAACCCGTGTCACAGTGAGCACAGACTCGTTCATGTTTGTCTGTGATCACTGAGTCTGTATTTGTGGAGGATCCGTCTCTGTTTTGGATCTCTTACAGTGTGCAGATATTCTGCCAGATTATATGTTCTGTTTAGGGCCCGATAACATCCCAGTGTGCTTTGGTTTTTACTTTCATTTTCCCGATAGTCCAAATATGCATTTTTGCCTTCTTTAATGATTTGGTTTATAAGGGGGTATCTGCCTAGTTGGGCCTGGCATGCATTAGTAGGTGTTCTTCTCTGAACTCTTCCAATGTTTCTACAGAATTCTGCATGCAGGGATTCTATGGGGTGTTTGTCCCATCTCCAGTAATCTGCCAGACAGACCCCAAACCTCACATCTGTACAGAGCAATAGGCATTATAATACTATCAATGATCTTACACCAGATTGTTACAGGAATGTCAACTTGGGTAAATTTGCCCTTAATAGCATCGAATGCTCTTCTAGCTTTCTCTTTTAGTGCATTCACTGCCAGACCAAAACCCCCTGAAGCACTGATCTTTAGACCGAGGTAGTCGTAGTGTCGGGTGTGTTCTATTGCAGTGTTCCCCAGAGTGAATGTGTATCTGCTGTCCTGTAATCTGCCTTTTTCTGGAAAATCATAATTTTAGTTTTTTTCAGATTGACTGTCAGGGCCCAGTTCTGCCAGTAGTTCTCCAGCAGGTCCAGGTGCTGCTGTAGCCCTTGTGCAGTAGCTGACAGCAGCACCAGATCATCTGCATAGAGAAGAAATTTAACTTCAGAATTATTTAGAGTAAGACAGGGTGTTGCAGATTGTTCCAGTAGTAAATGTAAATGTTGAACAGAATTGGACTCAAACTGCAGCCCGGTCTCACTCCTCACACTTGAGTGAAAAATTCTGATCTTTTATTACCAATTTTAACGGCGCACCTGTTGTCTGAATACATAGATTTGATGGATTGTAGAATTGTATAATATAGACCATCATGCCAAATGGAATCGAATGCTTGTTTAAAATCAACAAAGCATGCATAAAGTTTGCCTTTGCTCTTTTGATGCACGTGCTGGTTGACTATCGTGTGTAGCGTGTGAATGTGGTCGGTGGTGCGGTGGTTTGGTAGGAATCCAATCTGACTGTTACTCAAGACATTGTGCTTGATAAGGAAGGCCTGTATCCGGGCGTTCAGGATACAGCAGAAAGTCTTCCCCAGATTGCTGCTCACACAAATGCCTCGGTAGTTATTGGGGTTTGTCTCTTATATAATGGGTGTATTAAGCCCAAACTCCAGGTGTCGGGAAAATAGCCCGATTGCAGAACCAGATTGAAGAGTTTTAACAAGGTTTCCTGCATTCCTGCTGGACTGAGCTTCAGCATCTCTGTTCTGATGTTGTATAAACCACATGCCTTTCTGGGTTTTACTTTCTGAAGTGCATCTGACAATTCTGCTAATCTGATAGTCTAAACGGTTTTGGTTATTTTTTATTGAAGATTCCAATTGATTCAGTTTATTTTGCATGTTTTTCTGGTCAGGTGTGAGATTTTCTGGAGAAATGTCTTTGAATAAGTTTTTAAAATAGTCTTTCCATAATTCTCCATTTGTAAGGCAATGTCCTGACTGTGTTGTTTATTCAGACTGTTCCATTTTTCCCAGAACTGATTATTATTAATTGAGTCTTCAATTTCATTAAGAGTGTGATTTAGGTGTTGTTGCTTTCTGTGGCGTATTGTATTTTTATAATCCTGGAGTGCCTTACAATAGTCTCTCTATGTCTCTCTCTCTCTCTGTTTCCCTCTATGTCTCTGTCTCTCTCTCTCTCTCTCTCTCTCTCTCTCTCTGTTTCTCTTAATTTATGGACGTTGTGCCATTTGTATGCAGATCAGCTATAAACACTGACAATAATACAAATCTAATTTAAAAATATAATTGAATGTGTGTGTGTCAGAGGCAGATCTGCGGATCGGCGAGCTGCAGTGGGGTGACAGCGGTGTTTATTTCTGTAAAGTCATTATCTCTGATGATCTGGAGGGACAAAATGAAGCTCACGTGCAGCTACTGGTGTTGGGTGAGTAAAAAACACATTAAACTCACACACTCACGCACACACGCACGCACACACTCACGCACACACACACTCACGCACACACACACACACACACACACACACACACATTCACACACACACACACGCACACACACTCACACTCACACGCACACACGCACACACTCACACACACACACACTCACACACGCACACACACACACTCACACACACACACACACACACACACACTCACACACACACTCACACACATTCACACGCACACACACTCACACACGCACACACACACACACACACACACACAAAGGGGATTTCACACTGGCAGTTTAGTCTGAAACAGAGCACTCTTCACATGAAAATGATCTTTTTTGAGCATCAGATATAGTCTCCTTCCCTGGACACGTAAAACTGCTGAATTACAGCATATGAAGCACAGACCCGCAAGTGTCATTCACTCTGACACAAAATTAATACATTCACAAATATCGGGGGGTCTGAGTATCTCAGTGAGTATTGACGCTGACTATCACACCTGGAGTCGTGAGTTTCAATCCAGGGCGTGCTGAGTGACTCCAGTCAGGTCTCCATAGCAACCAAATTGACCCGGTTGCTAGGGAGGGTAGAGTCACATGGGGTAACCTCCTCGTGGTCGCTACAATGTGGTTCTCACTCTCGGTGGGGTGTGTGGCGAGTTGTGCGTGGATGCCGTGGATAATAACACACATACACACACACACACACACACACACACACACACACACACACACACACAGACACATACACAAACACTCTCTCAGACACACAGACACACACACACTCACACGCACACTTACACACACACACATATACACACAAACACACACACACACTCACACACACACAAACACACACACACACACACACACACAGACACACAGACACACACACACACACACACACACACACACACACACACACACACACACACACACACAGACACACAGTCACCAGTTTCACATGGTCATTACAGGAGTTTAAATATTCATTATAACTTGACACAACATATGAACATGTATTATATGAAGTCTTGTGGTTACACTTTCAATACAGTGTGTGTTAGTAAATCCGGGTGTCTATTGTGCATTACTGCAATCATATTTTTCACTTTATTTTACAAAATGAGAAACGAGTGAAAGTCTGCGTTGTAGACAGTGTCGTCACGATACCAACATTTCTGTAGTCAGAACATATAGCAATAAAAGTGTCAGTACCTGTGCTAAAACTAGCAAGAATACTTACAATTCATTTTTAGAATTTGAGATCTCTGTTGAACAGCTTTGATATGTAAAGTCTGATTCCAGCGTCTGAAACAGCAGCAGTTATAAAGCAGTTATTACCTCAAAGCGCTTCATTCTTCTCTGTTACTCGACAGCTGAGCACATGAAACAAATCTGCACACCTACAACATTTACAGTGTGAAATATAACGAGCACCTCGAGAGCGACGGACTGAAGACTCACTGTGTGAACAATCGAACTCCATTGTTGAACACTCCTGATTGATGTGCGTTCACGACCCGACCGTACATGTCTCACAGCGACGGCTTCCAACAACATGTTCTGTAGATGTTTTGAAGCTGAAAGAGATCTCATCATACTTAAAACTATCACACGGCAGCGTTCATGAATAGACCTTGAACATGATATATAGAGTCCGATTTACAGGAGAAATATTCAGTGAATGTTCATCCACGTCAGGACTAAAGACACTGGACATCACACGAGCCGTTTCATGTGACATTGTTTCTGAGCTTTGACATTTCTTCATCCCTTTAATAAAATGTGGAACATAAATAAGGTTTAAAACACTGTTTCATTTTCTAGAAATAAACATTAAACATGAATGAAATTCAAGATAAACAATTCTAACAATATAGAATGATGCCAGAACGGGTAACGGGGGTGCAAACATTTGCCCAAAGTTAACTAGTTCTGGGCCAAATGTTTGTAGTTTTTGATCAATTAAATCTTCCATAATGAAATAAATAAGTTTAGTGACAGAGTTGAATGGATGAAATAATATACTTTAGTTTACAAGTACTAATAATTGCCTGCTTAAAGGAATATTCCAGATTCAGTACAAGTTAATCTCAGTCAGCAGCATTTGTGTCATAATGTTGATTAACACAATATTAATGTCGACTTGTTCCTCCTTTAAATGTGTGTTCCAGTGAGACACTTCCAATGCAAGTCAATGGGGTTTAATCTGTGTGTGTGTGTGTGTGTGTATGTGTGTGTGTGTGTGACACTTCCAATGCAAGTCAATGGGGTTTAATCTGTGTGTGTGTGTGTGTATGTGTGTGTGTGTGTGTGTGACACTTCCAATGCAAGTCAATGGGGTTTAATCTGTGTGTGTGTGTGTATGTGTGTGTGTGTGTGTGTGTGAAACTTCCAATGCAAGTCAATGGGGTTTAATCTGTGTGTGTGTGTGTATGTGTGTGTGTGTGTGACACTTCCAATGCAAGTCAATGGGGTTTAATCTGTGTGTGTGTGTGTGTGTGTGTATGTGTGTGTGTGTGTGACACTTCCAATGCAAATCAATGGGGTTTAATCTGTGTGTATGTGTGTGTGTGTGTGTGACACTTCCAATGCAAGTCAATGGGGTTTAATCTGTGTGTGTGTGTGTATGTGTGTGTGTGTGTGACACTTCCAGTGCAAGTCAATGGGGTTTAATCTGTGTGTGTGTGTGTATGTGTGTGTGTGTGACACTTCCAATGCAAGTCAATGGGGTTTAATCTCTGTGTGTGTGTGTGTGTGTGAGACACTTCCAATGCAAGTCAATGGGGTTTAATCTGTGTGTGTGTGTGTATGTGTGTGTGTGTGTGTGTGTGACACTTCCAATGCAAGTCAATGGAGTTTAATCTGAGTGTGTGTGTGTGTGTGTGTGTGTGTGTGAGAGACAATTCCAATGCAAGTCAATGGGGTTTAATCTGTGTGTGTGTGTGTGTGTGTGTGTGTGTGTGACACTTCCAATGCAAGTCAATGGGGTTTAATCTGTGTGTGTGTGTGTGTGTGTGTGTGTGTGTGTGTGTGTGTGAGTGACACTTCCAATGCAAGTCAATGGGGTTTAATCTGTGTGTGTGTGTGTGTGTGTATGTGTGTGTGTGTGTGAGACACTTCCAATGCAAGTCAATGGGGTTTAATCTGTGTGTGTGTGTGTGTGTGTGTGTGTGTGTGTGTGTGTGTGACACTTCCAATGCAAGTCAATGGGGTTTAATCTGTAAACGTTAAAATACTGTTTCACAAGTATAGACACATAAACAATATGTGTGTGAACATGATTTTACTGTCATTAAATCACTTAATAACCACATCTGTGTGAAGATAGACACAATGTTACAACTCCGTTGCCATGACGACGTAACACTGTAAACACTAAAACACTATAACGAGCACTGAAATGAAGATTTACAGCTCAAATAATACATGCGTTTGAACAGAAGAATGAATGTAAGTGCTTTTATAAAATTCTGAACTTTTAAACCCTCCAATAATTGACCTCCATTACAAGTGTCTCACTGGAACACATTTAAAGACAATTAACTTCTGATCAACATTATGACACAAATGCTGCTGATTGAGATGAATTTCTGTTGAATCTGGAAAATTCCTTTAATGGACTGTTGTAGAGATAATATCTAGTGTAATGTACAATATGATGCTGAATACATGTGTGCACTCCAACTCATCATCTTCATCATCATCATCATCATACTACAGTGCAGTGTAACATATAGACTCACTGTACAGATCAGAACGAGTGAGTTTAGAGTAATTCAATCTTTACTTCAAGGACACAAGTTTATTCACAGAAAATGAACTGCGGCAGCCTTGAACTCTTTCAGCAGCAAACTCAACTAATAGTTACACAACGACAGACTTGACTGATAAATACACACAAAAATATTATACTAAGATAATAAATTATATTAAAATAATATATAATTACCCCCCAAAATATACTATAAAATACAGTATATTATAATAATATAGACAGATGAGCCAAAACATTATGAGCACTCACTGGTGAAGTGAATAACAAGGTCACATGTCAAGGTCACAGGTCAAGGTCTGGGTAGGCAATCAGTTCTCGTAGTCATCATGCTGAATGCAGGAGAAATGGGCAGGAGATCTGAGCGACTTTGACAAGGGACAAATTATTATGGCCAGACGACCGGGTCAGAGCATCTCTGAAACGGTGAGGCGTGTGGGGTGCTCCAGATCAGCAGTGGTGAATACATACCAACAGTGGTCCTAGGAGGGACAAACCACCAACCGGTGACAGGGCGTTGGGCCCCCAAGGCTGTGCGAGGGAAATGAAGGCTATCTCGTCTAGTCTGAACTGACAGAAGGTCTACTGTGACACAAGTCACATTTTTTAATGATGGTTACGGGAGGAATGTGTCACAACACATAGTGCATTGCACCCTCCCGCATATGCGGCTGCGAAGCCACAGACCAGTCAAAGTGCCCATGATGACCCATCTACCATCGAAAGCACCAACAAAGGCCAGACGAGCATCAGAACTGGACCTTGCAGCAGTGGAAGAGGCTCATCTGGTCCGATAAGTCCCATTTTATTTTACATCACGTGGACAGCCGTGTACATTTGTGCTGTTTACCTGGGGAAGTGATGGCTTGTAGAGTTCATGCCTCGATGGGTCAGAGCTATTTTGGCGGCATGCAGAGGAACAACAGCATGTTGGGCAGGTGGTCATAATGTTTTGGCTCATCAGTGTACATTGAGGCAGTTTTTGTACTGGTGTGAAATGTTGCAACTCAACTGAGTTAAGGTTCAAGAGAACAAACTGATTAAATGAATCTTGAATAGTGTTAGTGGTTAGGGTGGACTCTACTCTTGACTCAGTAAACAACAACCTAGCAATCACTCAGGACACCTTAGCAACCACCTAGCAATCACTCAGGACACCTTAGCAACCACCTAGCAATCACACTGGACAACTTAGCAACCACCAAGCAATCACTCAGGACACCTTAGCAACCACCAGACAATCACTCAAGACACCTTAGCAACCACCTAGCAATCACTGAAGACACCTTAGCAACCACCTAGCAATCACTCAGGACACATTAGCAAACACCTAACAATCAAACTGGATACCTTAGCAACCACCAGACAATCACTGAGGACACCTTAGCAACCACCTAGCAATCACTGAGGACACCTTAGCAACCACCTAGCAATCACTGAAGACACCTTAGCAACCACCTAGCAATCACTCAGGACACATTAGCAAACACCTAACAATCAAACTGGATACCTTAGCAACCACCAGACAATCACTGAGGACACCTTAGCAACCACCTAGCAATCACACTGGACACCTTAGCAAACACCAAGCAATCACTCAGGACACCTTAGAAACCACCTAGCAATCAAACTGGACACCTTAGCAACCACCAGAGAATCACTGAAGACACCTTAGCAACCACCAAGCAATCACTCAGGACACCTTAGCAACCACCTAGCAATCACTGAAGACACCTTAGAAACCACCTAGCAATCACACTGGACACCTTAGCAACCACCAAACAATCACTCAGGACACCTTAGCAACCACCTAGCAATCAAACTGGACACCTTAGCAACCATCAGAGAAGCACTGAGGACACCTTAGCAACCACCAGACAATCACTGAGGACACCTTAGCAACCACCTAGTGAGTGCTTAATAACACAATCATGCATGTATTATGTGTAATAACACACACTGCTGCTCTGTCTGTCACACACAGATCACTCTAATCTTCTGATCTTCATCTCAAATCTTCCAGAACTCTCTCTGTTCAATCAACAGCTGTTACTCTCTGTTTCACCTCTCATTATCCTGCTCTCTCTCTCTCTCTCTTTATCTGTCTTTTCTGTCTCTCCAGGTCAGACAGGTTTGGCCGATGGTCTTCTACCTGGGTTTAATGTGGAGATTATGCCAGGTATGATGTCACCAGTTTCTGTTTCCTGTCTTATCCACCTCACTTCCTGTCTCTAATATTCTTCTGTGACTTTATTTTCTAATAATCAGCTATAAAACATCACAATGACAATCATCTCAAAGTCACTGATGGACGCGGTAAAGGAGAACTAAACGTGCTTTATGCGTTATGGTTGAAATCAGGTGGAAAACATGTTTTATGTGTGTTGAAGTTTCAGTAGATCGTCTCGTTTGAATGATAAATCATTTTTATTTATATTGCACTTTTCACAACACACATCGTTTCACAGCAGCTTTACTGAAGATCGGACATTAACAGAAAAAACTGTAATATAATAATGTATTCGAGTCATATTGTGCAGTTAATTAAAAGACATGATTGTAAATTGTGCCTTAAAATAAGTGATAGAAATATATTTATATTTAGACCCCCAGAGAGCAGCTGAAGGCGACTGTGGGAACACAAAACTGCATAAGATGTTGATTAATGGAGAAAAATAACCTTGGGAGAAACCAGACTCACTGTGGGGGCCAGTTCCCCTCTGACTAACCCCACCCTAACCCTAAACAAGACTCACTGTGGGGGCCAGTTCCCCTCTGACTAACCCCACCCTAACCCTAAACAAGACTCACTGTGGGGGCCAGTTCCCCTCTGACCAACCCCACCCTAACCCTAAACCAGACTCACTGTGGGGGCCAATTCCCCTCTGACTAACCCCACCCTAACCCTAAACCAGACTCACCGTGGGGGCCAATTCCCCTCTGACTAACCCCACCCTAACCCTAAACCAGACTCACCGTGGGGGCCAATTCCCCTCTGACTAACCCCGCCCTAACCCTAAACCAGACTCACTGTGGGGGCCAGTTCCCCTCTGACTAACCCCGC